>CM068955.1:14966817-14978458 GCA_035128595.1 Eptatretus atami
TCCTAACACCTAAAACCCGATTTGCTTTACCTGTAGCTGCTGGCACTAGTGCGCCTCCTTACCTCCGCATATCTATGACCACCCCCAGAACTCTTCTGTGTGACACCCCAAAATTACCCTAATCTGTAATCTCTATTTTACATTGTTCGTTCCCATCCCCAAACCTATACACTTGTCAGGTTAAAACTCCATTCTCGGCCAATCTTTTGCCCAATCATACAAGTATAATATTCCTGAATCTGATCACATCCACCCTCTGCTATCCCACCTCACCTGCCAAGCGCTTTGTGTCATCTGCAAATTTGGAAAGCTTACTCTTTACCACATACCAATCCATGTGGAAGTTGTGTGTAAAGAGTGGTAAGTAATGCATTAGATGCCAGTTCTTGGTCACAAATGGATTCATGGTAGATGTGCAATTGTGAAAAGAGTGACAGCAAAGATCGATGGTAGTTTTGGAGTGAAAGCCTGTCATCAGAAGAAGAAATTTAAGCCACCAGGATCAGGATCCGGTTTCGTGGAGCAAAGAGAAAGATCTTGGAGAGAAGCAGATTTTGTTATCGGGTGACAAACCATCACCAGTGGTGGAGACAGCGAGTTGGCAGTTACAAGAAGAACGAGATTGGGTTGATGAAGTCAACGAGCGTTGCATTAGTGTTTATGTGGTAAAGATTGCGTTTGAAGTTGAAAAGGGAAGATCTATAACACCTGTGTGAGAGTCAGTAATGGTTTATGGGCAGAGGCATGGACTGTGAGATCTGGTAGAGAGAAGGTCTCTTTGAGAAAGGAACAGAAGAGCAGTGGATTAGAAAGATGTGTGGAGTGCAGTTGGTACGACAGAAAGAACACGAAGGAGTTGATGGAAAGGATTGGTCTGAAAGATACAATAGTGGAGGTGGTAAGCAGGAGTGGCTTGAGATGGTTGGGTCACTGTGCTAAGAAAAGAGAGACGATGAAGGGTTAAGACGAGTATGGAATTTGGAAGTGGAGGAAAAGGGAAGACGAAGGCCAAAAGTGATGTTGGAAGGAGTTGGTTATGAAAGGAAGTCAAAATTGGGATTGGAGTGGAAGACGACAGAAGATAGAAGAAGTGGAGAGCCTGGAAGTTATGTCATGGAAGGAGTGAAAGTCAGCAACCCCCCCGTAAGGGGGATAATACTGGACTTAAATAATGTGAATGATGATGAATTACTCTTTACCCCATTTCCAAATCGTTGATGTAAATAAATGAATGTCATTGGTCCCGAGTACAATCCATGAGCGTACCCCCCGCTACTAATCCTCCCAGCAAGACATCTCCACTCACAGCCACTCTTTGCTTTCCTACCATCAGCCAGTTTGCAATCCAATTATCTACCCGAACAGCCACTCCACAAGCCGCAAATCTTGGCTAACAACCTCCGATGTGGTACCTTATCAAATGCCTTCTTAAAGTCTAACATATACTATTTCCACTGCCTTTCCCTCATCCACCAATCAGACACTTGCTTCATAGAACTCGAAAGAATTTGTTAACAGGGAACTACTAGTTTGGCAACCATGCTGATACCTTAATTGTTGTGTATTTGTTAAATGTTCCTCTCCGGTTTTAATTAATTCTCCACACCTTCCCCACAACTGAGTAAAACGAACAGTTATAGTTTCCCAATTCTTCCTCTGGATCCTTTCTTAAATAATTGGTGTTAAATTTTCTCACTCTCCAATCCTCCGGTACCTGTCCTGACTCCAGTGAACTATTAATAATATCCGTTAACGATCTCGCTTAAACCTGCTTCAGCCACTCCTCAAACTCTCGGGTGCATATTATCTGACCCGAGCTTATCTACTTCTTAGATTACCGAGCTGTTTCCTTTACTTCCTCATTCAACTCCAACCTGGCATCTTCTTGTAAAAGCCCTTCCACCCCTCGATAATCTCCTGACTGTTCTTGTGTAAAAGTTGAAAGAAAAATACCTGTTTAATAAGCTGCCTCTCACTTCATCCTAACACTCTCCCGGTGCTATTCCCTCAATGGGCCACACTGGTCAACCTGTTCTTTTCCCTGATATACTTAAAGAAAAGCTTGTGTTATTTAATATTCTTAGCCACGTCTTTCTCAACTCTCTTTGGCTTGCCGAGTTATTTTCTTCACTTGCCCTGTTTACTCCGATAGTGATATAAATCTAACTCCAGTCCTGGTTATTTTAAACCGCAGTAAATACCTTCCTTCTCTGCTTCTCCTTAATAGCGTTCCTTAATCTCACTGCCCAACGACGCCTGTCTCTTTCTACTTCTAGTTTTACACCCATTGGAATGCTACTTTACTCTGCCCTCTACACATTTGGTCCTTGAAGGTTTCCCATTTCTCTGAATGTGATTGTTCCTTGTTGTTAGAGTCTCCCACAATCTACATCACCCAATTCTCTCCTCATTACACTCAAAGTTTGCCTTCCTGATAATTATAATAGCCTTACCCTACTATCCGAACTCTAACCCAACAGAATCTTGCACACACAATGTTATGGTCACTTTGCTCCTGCAATGCTCCCCAACCTCACCTCCTTCACCATATCTGGGATCGTTACTTAAAAGGAGGTTAAACACTGCACTTCCCTCTTGTGGGCTTATTCTACAAACTGGGTTTAAACAGCAATCCTGGAATAAACTAGGAAATCTCAATCGCTCTGCCCTTTCCTGTTCCTGGACCCTAATTTATCCCTGGCAAGTTAAATCCTGCCATCAATACTCTTCCCTTACCACATGCCTTTTGGAATTCTCATGTACTCTCCTTCCTCTTCTTCCTTCACACCGGAAGCCTTAAAAAAGAATCCTAACCAGTACATCTACTGTTTTTACATATCGCCTAATCTCTACCCATCACAGAATCCTCAACCATTTATTCCTCTTAAGTCATCCTTTCTCTTGTATGTAATGCTGTTCTTACCCCAGATTGCTCCTCCTCCCCTATCTCTCCTCTATCACACGATACACCTTGTAACGCTGCTAACCTGTCCCCAGTTACTCTCCTCCTTAATACCATGTCCAGTCACTGTACTATATCGTACTTCCTCGCTCCTCTAACTTTTGGCTTCAAGCTCTTCCATCTTAATTATTTAACTTCTGGATTGGTATAGAAATATTTACATTTTCCCTTCCTCCTGAAATTCTATTTTCCTGCCTGGCCTTCTCATCACTTACGTCATAAATTGTCATTAAAAACATCTACATGAGTGGTCGACACCGAATGTTGAAATTTGCCTCAATCGACAAGCGGTTTTGCGGAGAAAAACAAGAAACTATGCGGACAAACAAACAAACAAGAAAGACGTCATGCAGAGCACGATCACTTGCAAGATCCACAAAACAAATTGACCTCAAAAGTAATTTGGTGGTTGAATTCAGTGACCTGAAATAATAAATCCTCTCAAATTTCAAGTCAATCGGATGAAAATTGAGGATTTTAGAAATCTCGACGAAATTGTTGACCTTGGCCTATGTTGACATTTTGAACTCAAAAACAATAAGCTTCTTTCCTTGTGACAACCTCTCACATGTGTGAAGTTTTCGTGAAGATCGGTTTAAAATTGTGACCTGTAGGCTGACAGACACAGAACAAACAAAATCGACGATACCAATATACCTTGAAAATCTTCGATATTTGGGCAATAAAACCAACAAACAAACGGCCCAAATGCAATACCTCTCCTCCGGCAAGGGTAAGAGGGAAAAGACAGTTCTGTAGTAGTATGTTATCGTATTTTCCACGCTTATTGAATGAGTTATGAGATGACCCGAAAGTTTAGCGGCACTCATCGGTGTACAGGCTAATGAGGAATGAAAAACCCCAAATCCGTGTTGATTAATGTTCCAATGTTCCAATCAACCACAACCTTGACTTTGTTGTGCTTTCCCTTGTTGCTTGCAATGTGCAATCTGATTTGGGTGGTGGTTTAAAAAACAAACTTTCTCTCTCGCAGCCTGGAGGAATGCCCTGCGTAACTTTGGCGGTTTGACAGACAGGAGAACGTCATCCAGTTATAATGACAAGTTTGTTTGGTTTTGAGTTTTCTTGTTTTCACAAAAGAACACAAAGACAGTTGTTTTTAAAGGCAAATTGTGTTTACTGAATCTTGTTTGTTTTGTTTATTTTATTTGTTGATAGTTACTGTTTTTTGTTTTTCTTTTTTGTTTTTTTGTTCAGGTGTTGTTGCTGATTTTTGAGTTTTATACATGACTATTATGATGATTTCAACATTATCATTCATGCATTATATCAGATAAAATTGGATTACAGCACAGGATCGTACACGCAAATATAGAACATCACCGTGTACAAGGGTCGATACAGGTTACTTTACTGTACAGTCACTGTGTACAAGGGTCCAATACAGGTTACGTACGTACATCGGTGTGTACAAGGGTCCGATACAGTCTTACTGTACATCGCCGTGTACAAAGGGTTCGACAGGTATCTTATGACATTCACTGGATGTTACAAAGGGTCGATGCAGTACTTACTGGCGATACCTTTAGTAAATCGTCATTAGTTGTTCTACTACGCAGTACCAAAAATCCTCTGCTGGTGCACCATGCAATGATGTGGCAAATGGTTTGGTGATACAGGATTGGTGCGACATTCCGTCACACAGGCCGTTGGTTCCCGTGGAGACTGTTTCGCAGAACGACGCTGCTATAGAGCATGGTTCACGTTTGTTTTGTGTTTTTTTTTTTTTAAAACCATAAATAGTGCATCAACCTTGAACACTCTCAATATAATTCTAAAGGCTTTCAAATTTTCTTGGTTTGTTCAGCCAGGGCAAAGTTATGGTGGATACATCCATGTTCCACGACATCAGTGCATATGAGAAAATGCCACTCTGCCTTTGAATGTTCAGAAGTGAACAGCATCGGCTTTTTGTGGTTTGTTTCACAATTCAAATAAATTTTCTGCTTCAATTCTGTTCTTTTCGTCTGAACAAGATGTTTCTTTCTCTGGGCTGCCATGTCACGTCTTTATGTCTCAGGTCTATTGAATTGTGTGTGAAACAAACAAACCAGACAATGCAGTCTCCATCATCGACGTGTGACATGAATGTAAGTAGCAGTTTTCCTTGTGCTCAGGTGTTGTGTGGTTACCTGGTAACTCATTCTCATATTCCATTAGAATCTGTTTGTTGCAGTTGGATTTTGACACAAACCCAGTGGCTATCATGAGCCAGAGAGGCGAGTAAATCCACTGCTGATGATGTTATGTTTTCCATGACTTTTCCGCACGTTACTTCCCGCATATATTATTTTTCCTAATGATATTGACCACATTACCATACACACAAAGTCCATGCTATCTCTCTTATCTTTTTTTGTTTATCTCACAAGTTTATCTCTTTTACCCCAGGATGTTTGAATACAGACTCTGTCCTCGCTCTCTTCCTGAGCCTAGTTTAGGCTTTCGTGTGAGTATTTCACAACATTTAAGTTTTGTATCAACATTGTTGTTTGCATTGCTCCAGTTTGATGCCACGCATGGAAGGATAACATTGTCCTGCCTGCCCGTCGTGTGAAGGTACCCTTAAAAAAAGTTGTGACTTATGACCAAAGTGGTTTGTGGGCTCTGATTTCTAATTACAAATCGACTTCTCAGCCATGCAAAACTAGTCCTTTGTAAGGAATCTGAGGCGGTCTGCGTTGGCAGTGGAATAAGACCAACGAGATTTTCTTAACCAAATGCCATGAAAATGCGAACTGCCAGAAGAAAACAGGTATAAGTATGAACCACCGAACATCATGCTGGTCTTGGTCGTTTAACTCGGAACACGTTGGTTTAGTCTGAAATCCCCCATCTCATTTGCAATGTGAATCATCTGTGATTATCTTTGCCTCTGAATGAAGACAGTGCGGGACTCATTTGTCATGCTCTCTTCTCTCTCTCTCTCGTCCTCGTCTCTCTCTCTCTCTCTTCTCTTTTCATACTTTTGTCCAACATGCTCCCCTGGTACATCAGTGCATGCAGTGAGACAGTTCAAGAAATAGTTTGTCCTTCCTCCTGGAAAGATAACCCACTCAATGAGAACTTGCTGTAGTTCCATCCAAGCTCATAGAACAACTAACAGTGTTTCTGTCCTGAGAGTGTCGGAGCTTGATTACAGGCCAATGGAGAGCTGATAACTCCATGGCTCTTTCACAATCTGTAAAGACACCTGGCCATTGGTAAAGTCATCTCCTGTATCTGCACGTTATCTGTTCTTTCTCCTGCAGAATGGTTCACCATAATAGACTGTTCTGTTCAGGTTGAATGCCCTTATTAAACAATGTCTTTGGCAGGAAAAGTCAAAGGCCTTGATGGCAACTCTTCCTCTACACATCCTCGTCCCCACCCCCTCTCCCTCCCCAATCTCATTGAAACACTGCACTTGTGAGCTCACGTAAAGGGTGGACAAATATCCCGCCACTCTTGACTTCCCCACTGCCACTTGACACTGATGCTCTCATTGCTTTAATTCTAAGAGCTTATTTCATACTGCTATGTCTCTTCGTCTTCATCCACTCTTTTCGAGTTCATTCTGAGTGCTCTGCCTGCCAATCATAGACAGTTTGCCGTGTTACCCAATTCCAAAGAAGTCGATACCAAAACTGGATAACGATGCTCTCATGCCATGACAGTGACAACTTCTCACCCCCCCCCCCTAATCAATTCGCAAAATTTGTAAGTAATCATGGCAGCGGACCTCAATAAATCTCTTGTCTAACTCTGGCGATCTCCATCATCACTTCCCTTCACAGACGGCTTTTCCCAACCCTGGACATGCGCTTCTTCAATGTTAACATGGATGGATGCTGCTCAAATGTTGAGAAGAAGGCCAGGGCCTATCTTAATAATATGTAAAATGGTTATTGCCTGACTGGTACTCTATCCTGTTCAAACTGTCACTGAATGATATGCATGGTCTCTTTCTGGACTGGCAGATGACATTTCCTGCACACTTAAACGCAGCAAGTTGCTTTACATGGCAATAAATTCTCTCAAATTGATCAATCTATAAGGCTGAAACATCCCACAAACGGAACATTGGACCAAATCCATTGTTCCATTTTTGCAATACTTCATTGCTTTCTTCAATCACCCCAGATTCTCTCAGCGAGGGAGCCTCTGAGTTGGAGGGGCCAATGGGCCGACCACGGTGCCTCTGGTTGCAGCAGGTTTGGATCGGCAAATCTGACAGATGATGGGGATGGGCCAGGGATCTGCCTGGGGAAGGCCAAACAGAGGCCCTGGGGTACTAGCGAAAGTGGAAGCACAGCGGCGCGCCTGCTCTGGGCGCATACTCCCATACCTGACCTACCTTAACCCCCTGTCCAAGGGCACGGTGGACAGATAAGTGAAGATCGGCCAACGCGCTTGTTATCAGTGGATGACAGGAATCCCCCTCTCCAAAGTTGTTCCAGGAGCAACTTTGGAGTGGGGGGTCCCAACAGACCTCTGGTAGCTCTGTACATGTTTTGCTACGTTTGGTCTGGGGAGTTAAACTGCGAAGTCGTCTGTCCTCGGTCTTCCCCAAACATCTTTGATTCGTTGTTCTTTTCACCTTTTTTTGATATTTTTCTTTTTTCAATATTCTCCTTGTATTTCATTCTAATTTTTGCTTTTTTCTTCTCTTCATCTCTTTTACTCCCTGTTCCTCTCTTTCGTTATCTATCTCTGTATGAGAAGTGAAGTCTTGCCGAATTTTTTTTCCTGTAAGGCTCATTTGACGTGCCTGATGGGTTGAGGGTTGTGGAGTCGCGGCTGAAACCCAAATCCTATCCAGGTTCCTCCTGATGACTCCATCTTTCTCTTTACTTATTGGGTTTCCCTTCTTGGTTTTGCGTTTCATTTGATGTCATTGCAAGTAATGCTCGTTCTTGTCCGCCAACGACTGCTCATGCAATCATTAATGGCTTGAAATGTAGCAGCAGTGTGCAAGTTGACACTTGCTCCAACATGGCCAGCGATGACGAGGAGCCAGAAGCCCATACACTGATATACTGAATCGGTCAAGACATAACAGGTGCAAAAGGAAGTAGTTGAGTGGGGGGGGGGTAGGCATGCTGACAGCAGAAAAATGAGGCGAGATCAAGGGCCAGACTTGGATCACATATGGGTGGTTGGAATGAGGGTAAGAGAGGATGTACTGTGGATAAGATGGATACAGATGGAATTCTTAGAAGGGAAAAATGGAAATATTGGAAGGAGTAGCGATTGGGGTTGGGGTTAACGAGAGTGGAAAAAGAATCATGGTATGGATTGGGGGATGATCGGAGATGGTGGTGAACAGCTGTCTTGAAGACCTGGAAGTGAAGAAACTGGGATTGAAGAGGATGTGGAAGTTGATTCTACAGGTGGGGAAAAAAAGAGTATAAATGATGGAGGTGAGGCAGTATGTTGATGGACATACAACATCGATTACATTTGAGTTTAACAAGTTAATAATCTCCCCACCTGAAGATGGAAATTAAAAAACATTGGCTCCACCTAGTTTTTGCACATCAACATCATGAAATCAACAGGCCGAGTTTCCAAAACGCTTCCGTTAAAGCCGCCTCGGAGGAAGTCGGGAAAAACAAAAAATGTGAAAGGGACTCATGGATGGAAGGAAGGAGGAATGACTGACAGGACATAGTTATGGCTTAACAGCTCTTCCTTTACTTCGTCATAGACAAGCTAAAAACAAGCAAGATTAACATTCATTAAAAATCATGAAATTCATCCTTTTGACTTGAATCGTATCACATTTTAAACAATGATGACTGGTTTCACTCAAAGCCACTTCTATTTACCTCGTTCACACCTTCCGTCTGTGTGTCCCTATTTGTAGGCATTTTCTGGAGCTGGAAATCGTTTGGATGGAAAAATAAAAATACAGAAAGCACAAACCTCTAAGTTTGAAATCCTCAAGCGCAGACGGTGAAGAGGTACAAGGGTTGGCTATTTACACGCGCTCGGGTCGTGAGTGGAAACACCTGCTGGAATCGCATTAAACAAAACTGGATAATTAAGATTATTAAATGGGAGAAAACATGTAACATGAAGGTGTTTTTGTTTTAATTTCCACCCATAGCGGCATTCCAAACCTTTCCTTACTGCCTGTGGTCACCTCCCTTCATCCGGCACACGTCCACCGCCACTTCAACCCACAGGTAGGCACTGCACAGTAAGTAGTTCAGGTTGTGTGACCTCTTCTTCACTGGAATTTTTTTTAGTGAAATTTGCTTCCCTGTCATCGGGTCAGAGCACGCCTCGGTGTTTGCCATATCCTTTGATGTTCGTGCTCTACCGATGGAAGACCTTCACATTGGGATCATTATGCGGCGGTCGTGCTTAATTTGTAAATCGCCATTTTCACCGTCGGGATATACATCACCTCTGCAACACTACCTAAGGGCCGCTCTGTAAGTTTCAGTAATCACAAGAACAAAAGGGACTCCCAAATGAGATGAACACTGTTACATCCATATCCCTGAATAGTTCTGTCTTCTTGACAAGATTTATTTCTTCACTCCCTTGTGCCTTCACAATTGATATCACCCTTTGGGAGAACGGAACGCCTTCTCTCGAGCATGTGTGTCCAAGTGTCTGCGTATGTAATGTGATATGATTGGAATTTTATAATTATTTTATGTTCCACTGCCATTTACATTTACTTTACGTTTGTGTGTTTGTACAAAGTTACTTTATTTGGGATGTTTCCATGCTGAAGATGAAGGTTTTCAACAGCTTTCCTCTGGGAAGCAGAGAATGAAGAAGGGGAGACGTCCATAAAGAGAATAGAGATGAGTGAAGATGGGAAGGAGGGTGGTGTGAGTAGTGGAGGCATGAGAGATGGAGAATGCTATTAGATTCATTCTGGGCAATGAAATTGTTTTCATTACCTTTGTTGCCATAAATGAAGGTACAGCAACTACAAGTCTTCTAATTTCCCTTATTGGCATCTATCTGCTGTGCTGAATGCTGTTACGTGATGGCCATATCATCTGTCAACCCCGTTACACAACGTCGATTAACAGTTTCATTTGTAAGCAGAGTTTAAGGTAATCGCTTTCATCGCTGCTGAGGTCTATGATGCCTTTTCTCCAATGGCCTGATCTTCCATCACCAAAGATCATTACTTTGTTTTCATTATGCCTCCTCAACTTGGACATGTTTGCTTCCATGTCACAGCAATGGCTGGAAGTCTTCAAACAGATCAGGGCTGCATCTCAAAATACATACTCTTATACCTTTGTTTGCCACCTGCCCTACTTGCAAGTTCTCTGCTTAAAGGCATGCAAATGCTCCACTCCTTCACTAGCTCCTGATTTTCCTTCAACACAACAGCATTATTCAATTGGAATCTGACAGGAGGGCCTGTACCAAAAGCCATGTTTTGGATCAAATTCCGTGTTTCTAGTTTAATCACACTGGAGAAGTTAATCGTGCTACAAAATATTGGTTACGCATCCAGGGTTCGAGGCTTTGCACGAGGGAAGCACTCGGGTCATCTACCGACCTGCCCGGTCCTTGAAGCCGCGGGTTGCTGAGCAACCATGAACCGCCGATTTGGGTGCTGCCAATCCGGTAGGTTACACTACTCGGCATGATACCTTACCTGTTGCAGCCCCGCAAGGGGGTCAACTGCCTCATGATGTATAGTTGTGTGGAACTTATCGTATCAGGTGCACTCTGCTGAGCGGAACTGCGAAGTACGCACAGCTAATATGAGCGAAATCGTGGGGTAAGCCGTCCCGGAATAACTGTGTGCAGTCTACGCTGGATCGCAATGGAGAAAAGACACGAATGAGGCTGGGTACATTTATAATGAGGGCATTTATCATAAAGAAAGGGTGTGGAAAATGTTGTGTGGCAACAATAATAAAAAGGTTTATAAGCAATATGACAGCAAGCGAAAGCTAAGGATTGATGAGTGCCTGCAAAGAAAAACAGTTTATTTACAAAAGAGAGACACAGGCAGAGCTAAACCAATATTAAAACTCTTGAATGCTTATGTTTAATCGAACATAAGTCCCTTCAGACAGACACCTGAAGGATATTAGGGTGGTGAGAGAGTTTCGGTGTGAACGACCTCCCCGAATAACTTGGTGTGGTTAACGGGATCAACACACACCCAGTCGTTTTAAGAGGGGAATATGGGAAACTTAGAATGAGTTGGGAGGGGAGAGAGAGCGGGGTGGGGGAGGTTGCGGAGGTGGGAGGGGACAATGAGGGGGGGTGGAGAAAGGAAGGGCAGCATGCGGGTGGAGTGTTAATTACGATTCGTATCGTCTCATCAAAATTATTAACATGTCATCGAATAACAGTGAAGATGGAAACAAAAGAATGTCTGAAATGCTATTTTCTACCGTCAATCTATAAACATGAAACCCGGACTTCGTCGAGAAAAAACACGTCTGGACAAACACCACCCCAGACGTGGTCCCGGAGACAAACATAACAACTGAGGTCCTTTGGGTTCCACCCTAGTGTGAGGTCATTGGGGTAATTTGCCCAATCCATACAAGTATCAATACTTTCCTGAATCTGATCACCACCCCCTCTGCTATCCACCTCACTGCCAAGCTTTGTGTCATCTGCAAATTTGGAAAGCTTACTCTTTACCCAATTATCCAAATCCATGTGGAGTTTGTGGTA
>CM068955.1:14978921-14989855 GCA_035128595.1 Eptatretus atami
TTTGAGAAAGGAACAGAAGAGCAGTGGATTAGAAAGATGTGTGGAGTGCAGTTGGTACGACAGAAAGAACACGAAGGAGTTGATGGAAAGGATTGGTCTGAAAGATACAATAGTGGAGGTGGTAAGCAGGAGTGGCTTGAGATGGTTGGGTCACTGTGCTAAGAAAAGAGAGACGATGAAGGGTTAAGACGAGTATGGAATTTGGAAGTGGAGGAAAAGGGAAGACGAAGGCCAAAAGTGATGTTGGAAGGAGTTGGTTATGAAAGGAAGTCAAAATTGGGATTGGAGTGGAAGACGACAGAAGATAGAAGAAGTGGAGAGCCTGGAAGTTATGTCATGGAAGGAGTGAAAGTCAGCAACCCCCCCGTAAGGGGGATAATACTGGACTTAAATAATGTGAATGATGATGAATTACTCTTTACCCCATTTCCAAATCGTTGATGTAAATAAATGAATGTCATTGGTCCCGAGTACAATCCATGAGCGTACCCCCCGCTACTAATCCTCCCAGCAAGACATCTCCACTCACAGCCACTCTTTGCTTTCCTACCATCAGCCAGTTTGCAATCCAATTATCTACCCGAACAGCCACTCCACAAGCCGCAAATCTTGGCTAACAACCTCCGATGTGGTACCTTATCAAATGCCTTCTTAAAGTCTAACATATACTATTTCCACTGCCTTTCCCTCATCCACCAATCAGACACTTGCTTCATAGAACTCGAAAGAATTTGTTAACAGGGAACTACTAGTTTGGCAACCATGCTGATACCTTAATTGTTGTGTATTTGTTAAATGTTCCTCTCCGGTTTTAATTAATTCTCCACACCTTCCCCACAACTGAGTAAAACGAACAGTTATAGTTTCCCAATTCTTCCTCTGGATCCTTTCTTAAATAATTGGTGTTAAATTTTCTCACTCTCCAATCCTCCGGTACCTGTCCTGACTCCAGTGAACTATTAATAATATCCGTTAACGATCTCGCTTAAACCTGCTTCAGCCACTCCTCAAACTCTCGGGTGCATATTATCTGACCCGAGCTTATCTACTTCTTAGATTACCGAGCTGTTTCCTTTACTTCCTCATTCAACTCCAACCTGGCATCTTCTTGTAAAAGCCCTTCCACCCCTCGATAATCTCCTGACTGTTCTTGTGTAAAAGTTGAAAGAAAAATACCTGTTTAATAAGCTGCCTCTCACTTCATCCTAACACTCTCCCGGTGCTATTCCCTCAATGGGCCACACTGGTCAACCTGTTCTTTTCCCTGATATACTTAAAGAAAAGCTTGTGTTATTTAATATTCTTAGCCACGTCTTTCTCAACTCTCTTTGGCTTGCCGAGTTATTTTCTTCACTTGCCCTGTTTACTCCGATAGTGATATAAATCTAACTCCAGTCCTGGTTATTTTAAACCGCAGTAAATACCTTCCTTCTCTGCTTCTCCTTAATAGCGTTCCTTAATCTCACTGCCCAACGACGCCTGTCTCTTTCTACTTCTAGTTTTACACCCATTGGAATGCTACTTTACTCTGCCCTCTACACATTTGGTCCTTGAAGGTTTCCCATTTCTCTGAATGTGATTGTTCCTTGTTGTTAGAGTCTCCCACAATCTACATCACCCAATTCTCTCCTCATTACACTCAAAGTTTGCCTTCCTGATAATTATAATAGCCTTACCCTACTATCCGAACTCTAACCCAACAGAATCTTGCACACACAATGTTATGGTCACTTTGCTCCTGCAATGCTCCCCAACCTCACCTCCTTCACCATATCTGGGATCGTTACTTAAAAGGAGGTTAAACACTGCACTTCCCTCTTGTGGGCTTATTCTACAAACTGGGTTTAAACAGCAATCCTGGAATAAACTAGGAAATCTCAATCGCTCTGCCCTTTCCTGTTCCTGGACCCTAATTTATCCCTGGCAAGTTAAATCCTGCCATCAATACTCTTCCCTTACCACATGCCTTTTGGAATTCTCATGTACTCTCCTTCCTCTTCTTCCTTCACACCGGAAGCCTTAAAAAAGAATCCTAACCAGTACATCTACTGTTTTTACATATCGCCTAATCTCTACCCATCACAGAATCCTCAACCATTTATTCCTCTTAAGTCATCCTTTCTCTTGTATGTAATGCTGTTCTTACCCCAGATTGCTCCTCCTCCCCTATCTCTCCTCTATCACACGATACACCTTGTAACGCTGCTAACCTGTCCCCAGTTACTCTCCTCCTTAATACCATGTCCAGTCACTGTACTATATCGTACTTCCTCGCTCCTCTAACTTTTGGCTTCAAGCTCTTCCATCTTAATTATTTAACTTCTGGATTGGTATAGAAATATTTACATTTTCCCTTCCTCCTGAAATTCTATTTTCCTGCCTGGCCTTCTCATCACTTACGTCATAAATTGTCATTAAAAACATCTACATGAGTGGTCGACACCGAATGTTGAAATTTGCCTCAATCGACAAGCGGTTTTGCGGAGAAAAACAAGAAACTATGCGGACAAACAAACAAACAAGAAAGACGTCATGCAGAGCACGATCACTTGCAAGATCCACAAAACAAATTGACCTCAAAAGTAATTTGGTGGTTGAATTCAGTGACCTGAAATAATAAATCCTCTCAAATTTCAAGTCAATCGGATGAAAATTGAGGATTTTAGAAATCTCGACGAAATTGTTGACCTTGGCCTATGTTGACATTTTGAACTCAAAAACAATAAGCTTCTTTCCTTGTGACAACCTCTCACATGTGTGAAGTTTTCGTGAAGATCGGTTTAAAATTGTGACCTGTAGGCTGACAGACACAGAACAAACAAAATCGACGATACCAATATACCTTGAAAATCTTCGATATTTGGGCAATAAAACCAACAAACAAACGGCCCAAATGCAATACCTCTCCTCCGGCAAGGGTAAGAGGGAAAAGACAGTTCTGTAGTAGTATGTTATCGTATTTTCCACGCTTATTGAATGAGTTATGAGATGACCCGAAAGTTTAGCGGCACTCATCGGTGTACAGGCTAATGAGGAATGAAAAACCCCAAATCCGTGTTGATTAATGTTCCAATGTTCCAATCAACCACAACCTTGACTTTGTTGTGCTTTCCCTTGTTGCTTGCAATGTGCAATCTGATTTGGGTGGTGGTTTAAAAAACAAACTTTCTCTCTCGCAGCCTGGAGGAATGCCCTGCGTAACTTTGGCGGTTTGACAGACAGGAGAACGTCATCCAGTTATAATGACAAGTTTGTTTGGTTTTGAGTTTTCTTGTTTTCACAAAAGAACACAAAGACAGTTGTTTTTAAAGGCAAATTGTGTTTACTGAATCTTGTTTGTTTTGTTTATTTTATTTGTTGATAGTTACTGTTTTTTGTTTTTCTTTTTTGTTTTTTTGTTCAGGTGTTGTTGCTGATTTTTGAGTTTTATACATGACTATTATGATGATTTCAACATTATCATTCATGCATTATATCAGATAAAATTGGATTACAGCACAGGATCGTACACGCAAATATAGAACATCACCGTGTACAAGGGTCGATACAGGTTACTTTACTGTACAGTCACTGTGTACAAGGGTCCAATACAGGTTACGTACGTACATCGGTGTGTACAAGGGTCCGATACAGTCTTACTGTACATCGCCGTGTACAAAGGGTTCGACAGGTATCTTATGACATTCACTGGATGTTACAAAGGGTCGATGCAGTACTTACTGGCGATACCTTTAGTAAATCGTCATTAGTTGTTCTACTACGCAGTACCAAAAATCCTCTGCTGGTGCACCATGCAATGATGTGGCAAATGGTTTGGTGATACAGGATTGGTGCGACATTCCGTCACACAGGCCGTTGGTTCCCGTGGAGACTGTTTCGCAGAACGACGCTGCTATAGAGCATGGTTCACGTTTGTTTTGTGTTTTTTTTTTTTTAAAACCATAAATAGTGCATCAACCTTGAACACTCTCAATATAATTCTAAAGGCTTTCAAATTTTCTTGGTTTGTTCAGCCAGGGCAAAGTTATGGTGGATACATCCATGTTCCACGACATCAGTGCATATGAGAAAATGCCACTCTGCCTTTGAATGTTCAGAAGTGAACAGCATCGGCTTTTTGTGGTTTGTTTCACAATTCAAATAAATTTTCTGCTTCAATTCTGTTCTTTTCGTCTGAACAAGATGTTTCTTTCTCTGGGCTGCCATGTCACGTCTTTATGTCTCAGGTCTATTGAATTGTGTGTGAAACAAACAAACCAGACAATGCAGTCTCCATCATCGACGTGTGACATGAATGTAAGTAGCAGTTTTCCTTGTGCTCAGGTGTTGTGTGGTTACCTGGTAACTCATTCTCATATTCCATTAGAATCTGTTTGTTGCAGTTGGATTTTGACACAAACCCAGTGGCTATCATGAGCCAGAGAGGCGAGTAAATCCACTGCTGATGATGTTATGTTTTCCATGACTTTTCCGCACGTTACTTCCCGCATATATTATTTTTCCTAATGATATTGACCACATTACCATACACACAAAGTCCATGCTATCTCTCTTATCTTTTTTTGTTTATCTCACAAGTTTATCTCTTTTACCCCAGGATGTTTGAATACAGACTCTGTCCTCGCTCTCTTCCTGAGCCTAGTTTAGGCTTTCGTGTGAGTATTTCACAACATTTAAGTTTTGTATCAACATTGTTGTTTGCATTGCTCCAGTTTGATGCCACGCATGGAAGGATAACATTGTCCTGCCTGCCCGTCGTGTGAAGGTACCCTTAAAAAAAGTTGTGACTTATGACCAAAGTGGTTTGTGGGCTCTGATTTCTAATTACAAATCGACTTCTCAGCCATGCAAAACTAGTCCTTTGTAAGGAATCTGAGGCGGTCTGCGTTGGCAGTGGAATAAGACCAACGAGATTTTCTTAACCAAATGCCATGAAAATGCGAACTGCCAGAAGAAAACAGGTATAAGTATGAACCACCGAACATCATGCTGGTCTTGGTCGTTTAACTCGGAACACGTTGGTTTAGTCTGAAATCCCCCATCTCATTTGCAATGTGAATCATCTGTGATTATCTTTGCCTCTGAATGAAGACAGTGCGGGACTCATTTGTCATGCTCTCTTCTCTCTCTCTCTCGTCCTCGTCTCTCTCTCTCTCTCTTCTCTTTTCATACTTTTGTCCAACATGCTCCCCTGGTACATCAGTGCATGCAGTGAGACAGTTCAAGAAATAGTTTGTCCTTCCTCCTGGAAAGATAACCCACTCAATGAGAACTTGCTGTAGTTCCATCCAAGCTCATAGAACAACTAACAGTGTTTCTGTCCTGAGAGTGTCGGAGCTTGATTACAGGCCAATGGAGAGCTGATAACTCCATGGCTCTTTCACAATCTGTAAAGACACCTGGCCATTGGTAAAGTCATCTCCTGTATCTGCACGTTATCTGTTCTTTCTCCTGCAGAATGGTTCACCATAATAGACTGTTCTGTTCAGGTTGAATGCCCTTATTAAACAATGTCTTTGGCAGGAAAAGTCAAAGGCCTTGATGGCAACTCTTCCTCTACACATCCTCGTCCCCACCCCCTCTCCCTCCCCAATCTCATTGAAACACTGCACTTGTGAGCTCACGTAAAGGGTGGACAAATATCCCGCCACTCTTGACTTCCCCACTGCCACTTGACACTGATGCTCTCATTGCTTTAATTCTAAGAGCTTATTTCATACTGCTATGTCTCTTCGTCTTCATCCACTCTTTTCGAGTTCATTCTGAGTGCTCTGCCTGCCAATCATAGACAGTTTGCCGTGTTACCCAATTCCAAAGAAGTCGATACCAAAACTGGATAACGATGCTCTCATGCCATGACAGTGACAACTTCTCACCCCCCCCCCCTAATCAATTCGCAAAATTTGTAAGTAATCATGGCAGCGGACCTCAATAAATCTCTTGTCTAACTCTGGCGATCTCCATCATCACTTCCCTTCACAGACGGCTTTTCCCAACCCTGGACATGCGCTTCTTCAATGTTAACATGGATGGATGCTGCTCAAATGTTGAGAAGAAGGCCAGGGCCTATCTTAATAATATGTAAAATGGTTATTGCCTGACTGGTACTCTATCCTGTTCAAACTGTCACTGAATGATATGCATGGTCTCTTTCTGGACTGGCAGATGACATTTCCTGCACACTTAAACGCAGCAAGTTGCTTTACATGGCAATAAATTCTCTCAAATTGATCAATCTATAAGGCTGAAACATCCCACAAACGGAACATTGGACCAAATCCATTGTTCCATTTTTGCAATACTTCATTGCTTTCTTCAATCACCCCAGATTCTCTCAGCGAGGGAGCCTCTGAGTTGGAGGGGCCAATGGGCCGACCACGGTGCCTCTGGTTGCAGCAGGTTTGGATCGGCAAATCTGACAGATGATGGGGATGGGCCAGGGATCTGCCTGGGGAAGGCCAAACAGAGGCCCTGGGGTACTAGCGAAAGTGGAAGCACAGCGGCGCGCCTGCTCTGGGCGCATACTCCCATACCTGACCTACCTTAACCCCCTGTCCAAGGGCACGGTGGACAGATAAGTGAAGATCGGCCAACGCGCTTGTTATCAGTGGATGACAGGAATCCCCCTCTCCAAAGTTGTTCCAGGAGCAACTTTGGAGTGGGGGGTCCCAACAGACCTCTGGTAGCTCTGTACATGTTTTGCTACGTTTGGTCTGGGGAGTTAAACTGCGAAGTCGTCTGTCCTCGGTCTTCCCCAAACATCTTTGATTCGTTGTTCTTTTCACCTTTTTTTGATATTTTTCTTTTTTCAATATTCTCCTTGTATTTCATTCTAATTTTTGCTTTTTTCTTCTCTTCATCTCTTTTACTCCCTGTTCCTCTCTTTCGTTATCTATCTCTGTATGAGAAGTGAAGTCTTGCCGAATTTTTTTTCCTGTAAGGCTCATTTGACGTGCCTGATGGGTTGAGGGTTGTGGAGTCGCGGCTGAAACCCAAATCCTATCCAGGTTCCTCCTGATGACTCCATCTTTCTCTTTACTTATTGGGTTTCCCTTCTTGGTTTTGCGTTTCATTTGATGTCATTGCAAGTAATGCTCGTTCTTGTCCGCCAACGACTGCTCATGCAATCATTAATGGCTTGAAATGTAGCAGCAGTGTGCAAGTTGACACTTGCTCCAACATGGCCAGCGATGACGAGGAGCCAGAAGCCCATACACTGATATACTGAATCGGTCAAGACATAACAGGTGCAAAAGGAAGTAGTTGAGTGGGGGGGGGGTAGGCATGCTGACAGCAGAAAAATGAGGCGAGATCAAGGGCCAGACTTGGATCACATATGGGTGGTTGGAATGAGGGTAAGAGAGGATGTACTGTGGATAAGATGGATACAGATGGAATTCTTAGAAGGGAAAAATGGAAATATTGGAAGGAGTAGCGATTGGGGTTGGGGTTAACGAGAGTGGAAAAAGAATCATGGTATGGATTGGGGGATGATCGGAGATGGTGGTGAACAGCTGTCTTGAAGACCTGGAAGTGAAGAAACTGGGATTGAAGAGGATGTGGAAGTTGATTCTACAGGTGGGGAAAAAAAGAGTATAAATGATGGAGGTGAGGCAGTATGTTGATGGACATACAACATCGATTACATTTGAGTTTAACAAGTTAATAATCTCCCCACCTGAAGATGGAAATTAAAAAACATTGGCTCCACCTAGTTTTTGCACATCAACATCATGAAATCAACAGGCCGAGTTTCCAAAACGCTTCCGTTAAAGCCGCCTCGGAGGAAGTCGGGAAAAACAAAAAATGTGAAAGGGACTCATGGATGGAAGGAAGGAGGAATGACTGACAGGACATAGTTATGGCTTAACAGCTCTTCCTTTACTTCGTCATAGACAAGCTAAAAACAAGCAAGATTAACATTCATTAAAAATCATGAAATTCATCCTTTTGACTTGAATCGTATCACATTTTAAACAATGATGACTGGTTTCACTCAAAGCCACTTCTATTTACCTCGTTCACACCTTCCGTCTGTGTGTCCCTATTTGTAGGCATTTTCTGGAGCTGGAAATCGTTTGGATGGAAAAATAAAAATACAGAAAGCACAAACCTCTAAGTTTGAAATCCTCAAGCGCAGACGGTGAAGAGGTACAAGGGTTGGCTATTTACACGCGCTCGGGTCGTGAGTGGAAACACCTGCTGGAATCGCATTAAACAAAACTGGATAATTAAGATTATTAAATGGGAGAAAACATGTAACATGAAGGTGTTTTTGTTTTAATTTCCACCCATAGCGGCATTCCAAACCTTTCCTTACTGCCTGTGGTCACCTCCCTTCATCCGGCACACGTCCACCGCCACTTCAACCCACAGGTAGGCACTGCACAGTAAGTAGTTCAGGTTGTGTGACCTCTTCTTCACTGGAATTTTTTTTAGTGAAATTTGCTTCCCTGTCATCGGGTCAGAGCACGCCTCGGTGTTTGCCATATCCTTTGATGTTCGTGCTCTACCGATGGAAGACCTTCACATTGGGATCATTATGCGGCGGTCGTGCTTAATTTGTAAATCGCCATTTTCACCGTCGGGATATACATCACCTCTGCAACACTACCTAAGGGCCGCTCTGTAAGTTTCAGTAATCACAAGAACAAAAGGGACTCCCAAATGAGATGAACACTGTTACATCCATATCCCTGAATAGTTCTGTCTTCTTGACAAGATTTATTTCTTCACTCCCTTGTGCCTTCACAATTGATATCACCCTTTGGGAGAACGGAACGCCTTCTCTCGAGCATGTGTGTCCAAGTGTCTGCGTATGTAATGTGATATGATTGGAATTTTATAATTATTTTATGTTCCACTGCCATTTACATTTACTTTACGTTTGTGTGTTTGTACAAAGTTACTTTATTTGGGATGTTTCCATGCTGAAGATGAAGGTTTTCAACAGCTTTCCTCTGGGAAGCAGAGAATGAAGAAGGGGAGACGTCCATAAAGAGAATAGAGATGAGTGAAGATGGGAAGGAGGGTGGTGTGAGTAGTGGAGGCATGAGAGATGGAGAATGCTATTAGATTCATTCTGGGCAATGAAATTGTTTTCATTACCTTTGTTGCCATAAATGAAGGTACAGCAACTACAAGTCTTCTAATTTCCCTTATTGGCATCTATCTGCTGTGCTGAATGCTGTTACGTGATGGCCATATCATCTGTCAACCCCGTTACACAACGTCGATTAACAGTTTCATTTGTAAGCAGAGTTTAAGGTAATCGCTTTCATCGCTGCTGAGGTCTATGATGCCTTTTCTCCAATGGCCTGATCTTCCATCACCAAAGATCATTACTTTGTTTTCATTATGCCTCCTCAACTTGGACATGTTTGCTTCCATGTCACAGCAATGGCTGGAAGTCTTCAAACAGATCAGGGCTGCATCTCAAAATACATACTCTTATACCTTTGTTTGCCACCTGCCCTACTTGCAAGTTCTCTGCTTAAAGGCATGCAAATGCTCCACTCCTTCACTAGCTCCTGATTTTCCTTCAACACAACAGCATTATTCAATTGGAATCTGACAGGAGGGCCTGTACCAAAAGCCATGTTTTGGATCAAATTCCGTGTTTCTAGTTTAATCACACTGGAGAAGTTAATCGTGCTACAAAATATTGGTTACGCATCCAGGGTTCGAGGCTTTGCACGAGGGAAGCACTCGGGTCATCTACCGACCTGCCCGGTCCTTGAAGCCGCGGGTTGCTGAGCAACCATGAACCGCCGATTTGGGTGCTGCCAATCCGGTAGGTTACACTACTCGGCATGATACCTTACCTGTTGCAGCCCCGCAAGGGGGTCAACTGCCTCATGATGTATAGTTGTGTGGAACTTATCGTATCAGGTGCACTCTGCTGAGCGGAACTGCGAAGTACGCACAGCTAATATGAGCGAAATCGTGGGGTAAGCCGTCCCGGAATAACTGTGTGCAGTCTACGCTGGATCGCAATGGAGAAAAGACACGAATGAGGCTGGGTACATTTATAATGAGGGCATTTATCATAAAGAAAGGGTGTGGAAAATGTTGTGTGGCAACAATAATAAAAAGGTTTATAAGCAATATGACAGCAAGCGAAAGCTAAGGATTGATGAGTGCCTGCAAAGAAAAACAGTTTATTTACAAAAGAGAGACACAGGCAGAGCTAAACCAATATTAAAACTCTTGAATGCTTATGTTTAATCGAACATAAGTCCCTTCAGACAGACACCTGAAGGATATTAGGGTGGTGAGAGAGTTTCGGTGTGAACGACCTCCCCGAATAACTTGGTGTGGTTAACGGGATCAACACACACCCAGTCGTTTTAAGAGGGGAATATGGGAAACTTAGAATGAGTTGGGAGGGGAGAGAGAGCGGGGTGGGGGAGGTTGCGGAGGTGGGAGGGGACAATGAGGGGGGGTGGAGAAAGGAAGGGCAGCATGCGGGTGGAGTGTTAATTACGATTCGTATCGTCTCATCAAAATTATTAACATGTCATCGAATAACAGTGAAGATGGAAACAAAAGAATGTCTGAAATGCTATTTTCTACCGTCAATCTATAAACATGAAACCCGGACTTCGTCGAGAAAAAACACGTCTGGACAAACACCACCCCAGACGTGGTCCCGGAGACAAACATAACAACTGAGGTCCTTTGGGTTCCACCCTAGTGTGAGGTCATTGGGGTAATAGTGGAGGTGGTAAGAAGGAGTGGCTTGAGATGGTTGGGTCACGTGCTAAGAAAGAGAGACGATGAGGGGTTAAGAGAGTATGGAATTTGGAAGTGGAGGGGAAAAGGGGAAGACGAAGGCCAAAGTTGAGTTGGAAGGAGTTGGTTATGAAAGGAAGTCAGAAATTGGGATTGGGAGTGGAAGACGCAGAAGATAGAAGAAAGTGGAGAGCTGGAGT
>CM068955.1:14990090-15000424 GCA_035128595.1 Eptatretus atami
TCCTACCATCAGCCAGTTTGCAATCCAATTATCTACCCGAACAGCCACTCCACAAGCCGCAAATCTTGGCTAACAACCTCCGATGTGGTACCTTATCAAATGCCTTCTTAAAGTCTAACATATACTATTTCCACTGCCTTTCCCTCATCCACCAATCAGACACTTGCTTCATAGAACTCGAAAGAATTTGTTAACAGGGAACTACTAGTTTGGCAACCATGCTGATACCTTAATTGTTGTGTATTTGTTAAATGTTCCTCTCCGGTTTTAATTAATTCTCCACACCTTCCCCACAACTGAGTAAAACGAACAGTTATAGTTTCCCAATTCTTCCTCTGGATCCTTTCTTAAATAATTGGTGTTAAATTTTCTCACTCTCCAATCCTCCGGTACCTGTCCTGACTCCAGTGAACTATTAATAATATCCGTTAACGATCTCGCTTAAACCTGCTTCAGCCACTCCTCAAACTCTCGGGTGCATATTATCTGACCCGAGCTTATCTACTTCTTAGATTACCGAGCTGTTTCCTTTACTTCCTCATTCAACTCCAACCTGGCATCTTCTTGTAAAAGCCCTTCCACCCCTCGATAATCTCCTGACTGTTCTTGTGTAAAAGTTGAAAGAAAAATACCTGTTTAATAAGCTGCCTCTCACTTCATCCTAACACTCTCCCGGTGCTATTCCCTCAATGGGCCACACTGGTCAACCTGTTCTTTTCCCTGATATACTTAAAGAAAAGCTTGTGTTATTTAATATTCTTAGCCACGTCTTTCTCAACTCTCTTTGGCTTGCCGAGTTATTTTCTTCACTTGCCCTGTTTACTCCGATAGTGATATAAATCTAACTCCAGTCCTGGTTATTTTAAACCGCAGTAAATACCTTCCTTCTCTGCTTCTCCTTAATAGCGTTCCTTAATCTCACTGCCCAACGACGCCTGTCTCTTTCTACTTCTAGTTTTACACCCATTGGAATGCTACTTTACTCTGCCCTCTACACATTTGGTCCTTGAAGGTTTCCCATTTCTCTGAATGTGATTGTTCCTTGTTGTTAGAGTCTCCCACAATCTACATCACCCAATTCTCTCCTCATTACACTCAAAGTTTGCCTTCCTGATAATTATAATAGCCTTACCCTACTATCCGAACTCTAACCCAACAGAATCTTGCACACACAATGTTATGGTCACTTTGCTCCTGCAATGCTCCCCAACCTCACCTCCTTCACCATATCTGGGATCGTTACTTAAAAGGAGGTTAAACACTGCACTTCCCTCTTGTGGGCTTATTCTACAAACTGGGTTTAAACAGCAATCCTGGAATAAACTAGGAAATCTCAATCGCTCTGCCCTTTCCTGTTCCTGGACCCTAATTTATCCCTGGCAAGTTAAATCCTGCCATCAATACTCTTCCCTTACCACATGCCTTTTGGAATTCTCATGTACTCTCCTTCCTCTTCTTCCTTCACACCGGAAGCCTTAAAAAAGAATCCTAACCAGTACATCTACTGTTTTTACATATCGCCTAATCTCTACCCATCACAGAATCCTCAACCATTTATTCCTCTTAAGTCATCCTTTCTCTTGTATGTAATGCTGTTCTTACCCCAGATTGCTCCTCCTCCCCTATCTCTCCTCTATCACACGATACACCTTGTAACGCTGCTAACCTGTCCCCAGTTACTCTCCTCCTTAATACCATGTCCAGTCACTGTACTATATCGTACTTCCTCGCTCCTCTAACTTTTGGCTTCAAGCTCTTCCATCTTAATTATTTAACTTCTGGATTGGTATAGAAATATTTACATTTTCCCTTCCTCCTGAAATTCTATTTTCCTGCCTGGCCTTCTCATCACTTACGTCATAAATTGTCATTAAAAACATCTACATGAGTGGTCGACACCGAATGTTGAAATTTGCCTCAATCGACAAGCGGTTTTGCGGAGAAAAACAAGAAACTATGCGGACAAACAAACAAACAAGAAAGACGTCATGCAGAGCACGATCACTTGCAAGATCCACAAAACAAATTGACCTCAAAAGTAATTTGGTGGTTGAATTCAGTGACCTGAAATAATAAATCCTCTCAAATTTCAAGTCAATCGGATGAAAATTGAGGATTTTAGAAATCTCGACGAAATTGTTGACCTTGGCCTATGTTGACATTTTGAACTCAAAAACAATAAGCTTCTTTCCTTGTGACAACCTCTCACATGTGTGAAGTTTTCGTGAAGATCGGTTTAAAATTGTGACCTGTAGGCTGACAGACACAGAACAAACAAAATCGACGATACCAATATACCTTGAAAATCTTCGATATTTGGGCAATAAAACCAACAAACAAACGGCCCAAATGCAATACCTCTCCTCCGGCAAGGGTAAGAGGGAAAAGACAGTTCTGTAGTAGTATGTTATCGTATTTTCCACGCTTATTGAATGAGTTATGAGATGACCCGAAAGTTTAGCGGCACTCATCGGTGTACAGGCTAATGAGGAATGAAAAACCCCAAATCCGTGTTGATTAATGTTCCAATGTTCCAATCAACCACAACCTTGACTTTGTTGTGCTTTCCCTTGTTGCTTGCAATGTGCAATCTGATTTGGGTGGTGGTTTAAAAAACAAACTTTCTCTCTCGCAGCCTGGAGGAATGCCCTGCGTAACTTTGGCGGTTTGACAGACAGGAGAACGTCATCCAGTTATAATGACAAGTTTGTTTGGTTTTGAGTTTTCTTGTTTTCACAAAAGAACACAAAGACAGTTGTTTTTAAAGGCAAATTGTGTTTACTGAATCTTGTTTGTTTTGTTTATTTTATTTGTTGATAGTTACTGTTTTTTGTTTTTCTTTTTTGTTTTTTTGTTCAGGTGTTGTTGCTGATTTTTGAGTTTTATACATGACTATTATGATGATTTCAACATTATCATTCATGCATTATATCAGATAAAATTGGATTACAGCACAGGATCGTACACGCAAATATAGAACATCACCGTGTACAAGGGTCGATACAGGTTACTTTACTGTACAGTCACTGTGTACAAGGGTCCAATACAGGTTACGTACGTACATCGGTGTGTACAAGGGTCCGATACAGTCTTACTGTACATCGCCGTGTACAAAGGGTTCGACAGGTATCTTATGACATTCACTGGATGTTACAAAGGGTCGATGCAGTACTTACTGGCGATACCTTTAGTAAATCGTCATTAGTTGTTCTACTACGCAGTACCAAAAATCCTCTGCTGGTGCACCATGCAATGATGTGGCAAATGGTTTGGTGATACAGGATTGGTGCGACATTCCGTCACACAGGCCGTTGGTTCCCGTGGAGACTGTTTCGCAGAACGACGCTGCTATAGAGCATGGTTCACGTTTGTTTTGTGTTTTTTTTTTTTTAAAACCATAAATAGTGCATCAACCTTGAACACTCTCAATATAATTCTAAAGGCTTTCAAATTTTCTTGGTTTGTTCAGCCAGGGCAAAGTTATGGTGGATACATCCATGTTCCACGACATCAGTGCATATGAGAAAATGCCACTCTGCCTTTGAATGTTCAGAAGTGAACAGCATCGGCTTTTTGTGGTTTGTTTCACAATTCAAATAAATTTTCTGCTTCAATTCTGTTCTTTTCGTCTGAACAAGATGTTTCTTTCTCTGGGCTGCCATGTCACGTCTTTATGTCTCAGGTCTATTGAATTGTGTGTGAAACAAACAAACCAGACAATGCAGTCTCCATCATCGACGTGTGACATGAATGTAAGTAGCAGTTTTCCTTGTGCTCAGGTGTTGTGTGGTTACCTGGTAACTCATTCTCATATTCCATTAGAATCTGTTTGTTGCAGTTGGATTTTGACACAAACCCAGTGGCTATCATGAGCCAGAGAGGCGAGTAAATCCACTGCTGATGATGTTATGTTTTCCATGACTTTTCCGCACGTTACTTCCCGCATATATTATTTTTCCTAATGATATTGACCACATTACCATACACACAAAGTCCATGCTATCTCTCTTATCTTTTTTTGTTTATCTCACAAGTTTATCTCTTTTACCCCAGGATGTTTGAATACAGACTCTGTCCTCGCTCTCTTCCTGAGCCTAGTTTAGGCTTTCGTGTGAGTATTTCACAACATTTAAGTTTTGTATCAACATTGTTGTTTGCATTGCTCCAGTTTGATGCCACGCATGGAAGGATAACATTGTCCTGCCTGCCCGTCGTGTGAAGGTACCCTTAAAAAAAGTTGTGACTTATGACCAAAGTGGTTTGTGGGCTCTGATTTCTAATTACAAATCGACTTCTCAGCCATGCAAAACTAGTCCTTTGTAAGGAATCTGAGGCGGTCTGCGTTGGCAGTGGAATAAGACCAACGAGATTTTCTTAACCAAATGCCATGAAAATGCGAACTGCCAGAAGAAAACAGGTATAAGTATGAACCACCGAACATCATGCTGGTCTTGGTCGTTTAACTCGGAACACGTTGGTTTAGTCTGAAATCCCCCATCTCATTTGCAATGTGAATCATCTGTGATTATCTTTGCCTCTGAATGAAGACAGTGCGGGACTCATTTGTCATGCTCTCTTCTCTCTCTCTCTCGTCCTCGTCTCTCTCTCTCTCTCTTCTCTTTTCATACTTTTGTCCAACATGCTCCCCTGGTACATCAGTGCATGCAGTGAGACAGTTCAAGAAATAGTTTGTCCTTCCTCCTGGAAAGATAACCCACTCAATGAGAACTTGCTGTAGTTCCATCCAAGCTCATAGAACAACTAACAGTGTTTCTGTCCTGAGAGTGTCGGAGCTTGATTACAGGCCAATGGAGAGCTGATAACTCCATGGCTCTTTCACAATCTGTAAAGACACCTGGCCATTGGTAAAGTCATCTCCTGTATCTGCACGTTATCTGTTCTTTCTCCTGCAGAATGGTTCACCATAATAGACTGTTCTGTTCAGGTTGAATGCCCTTATTAAACAATGTCTTTGGCAGGAAAAGTCAAAGGCCTTGATGGCAACTCTTCCTCTACACATCCTCGTCCCCACCCCCTCTCCCTCCCCAATCTCATTGAAACACTGCACTTGTGAGCTCACGTAAAGGGTGGACAAATATCCCGCCACTCTTGACTTCCCCACTGCCACTTGACACTGATGCTCTCATTGCTTTAATTCTAAGAGCTTATTTCATACTGCTATGTCTCTTCGTCTTCATCCACTCTTTTCGAGTTCATTCTGAGTGCTCTGCCTGCCAATCATAGACAGTTTGCCGTGTTACCCAATTCCAAAGAAGTCGATACCAAAACTGGATAACGATGCTCTCATGCCATGACAGTGACAACTTCTCACCCCCCCCCCCTAATCAATTCGCAAAATTTGTAAGTAATCATGGCAGCGGACCTCAATAAATCTCTTGTCTAACTCTGGCGATCTCCATCATCACTTCCCTTCACAGACGGCTTTTCCCAACCCTGGACATGCGCTTCTTCAATGTTAACATGGATGGATGCTGCTCAAATGTTGAGAAGAAGGCCAGGGCCTATCTTAATAATATGTAAAATGGTTATTGCCTGACTGGTACTCTATCCTGTTCAAACTGTCACTGAATGATATGCATGGTCTCTTTCTGGACTGGCAGATGACATTTCCTGCACACTTAAACGCAGCAAGTTGCTTTACATGGCAATAAATTCTCTCAAATTGATCAATCTATAAGGCTGAAACATCCCACAAACGGAACATTGGACCAAATCCATTGTTCCATTTTTGCAATACTTCATTGCTTTCTTCAATCACCCCAGATTCTCTCAGCGAGGGAGCCTCTGAGTTGGAGGGGCCAATGGGCCGACCACGGTGCCTCTGGTTGCAGCAGGTTTGGATCGGCAAATCTGACAGATGATGGGGATGGGCCAGGGATCTGCCTGGGGAAGGCCAAACAGAGGCCCTGGGGTACTAGCGAAAGTGGAAGCACAGCGGCGCGCCTGCTCTGGGCGCATACTCCCATACCTGACCTACCTTAACCCCCTGTCCAAGGGCACGGTGGACAGATAAGTGAAGATCGGCCAACGCGCTTGTTATCAGTGGATGACAGGAATCCCCCTCTCCAAAGTTGTTCCAGGAGCAACTTTGGAGTGGGGGGTCCCAACAGACCTCTGGTAGCTCTGTACATGTTTTGCTACGTTTGGTCTGGGGAGTTAAACTGCGAAGTCGTCTGTCCTCGGTCTTCCCCAAACATCTTTGATTCGTTGTTCTTTTCACCTTTTTTTGATATTTTTCTTTTTTCAATATTCTCCTTGTATTTCATTCTAATTTTTGCTTTTTTCTTCTCTTCATCTCTTTTACTCCCTGTTCCTCTCTTTCGTTATCTATCTCTGTATGAGAAGTGAAGTCTTGCCGAATTTTTTTTCCTGTAAGGCTCATTTGACGTGCCTGATGGGTTGAGGGTTGTGGAGTCGCGGCTGAAACCCAAATCCTATCCAGGTTCCTCCTGATGACTCCATCTTTCTCTTTACTTATTGGGTTTCCCTTCTTGGTTTTGCGTTTCATTTGATGTCATTGCAAGTAATGCTCGTTCTTGTCCGCCAACGACTGCTCATGCAATCATTAATGGCTTGAAATGTAGCAGCAGTGTGCAAGTTGACACTTGCTCCAACATGGCCAGCGATGACGAGGAGCCAGAAGCCCATACACTGATATACTGAATCGGTCAAGACATAACAGGTGCAAAAGGAAGTAGTTGAGTGGGGGGGGGGTAGGCATGCTGACAGCAGAAAAATGAGGCGAGATCAAGGGCCAGACTTGGATCACATATGGGTGGTTGGAATGAGGGTAAGAGAGGATGTACTGTGGATAAGATGGATACAGATGGAATTCTTAGAAGGGAAAAATGGAAATATTGGAAGGAGTAGCGATTGGGGTTGGGGTTAACGAGAGTGGAAAAAGAATCATGGTATGGATTGGGGGATGATCGGAGATGGTGGTGAACAGCTGTCTTGAAGACCTGGAAGTGAAGAAACTGGGATTGAAGAGGATGTGGAAGTTGATTCTACAGGTGGGGAAAAAAAGAGTATAAATGATGGAGGTGAGGCAGTATGTTGATGGACATACAACATCGATTACATTTGAGTTTAACAAGTTAATAATCTCCCCACCTGAAGATGGAAATTAAAAAACATTGGCTCCACCTAGTTTTTGCACATCAACATCATGAAATCAACAGGCCGAGTTTCCAAAACGCTTCCGTTAAAGCCGCCTCGGAGGAAGTCGGGAAAAACAAAAAATGTGAAAGGGACTCATGGATGGAAGGAAGGAGGAATGACTGACAGGACATAGTTATGGCTTAACAGCTCTTCCTTTACTTCGTCATAGACAAGCTAAAAACAAGCAAGATTAACATTCATTAAAAATCATGAAATTCATCCTTTTGACTTGAATCGTATCACATTTTAAACAATGATGACTGGTTTCACTCAAAGCCACTTCTATTTACCTCGTTCACACCTTCCGTCTGTGTGTCCCTATTTGTAGGCATTTTCTGGAGCTGGAAATCGTTTGGATGGAAAAATAAAAATACAGAAAGCACAAACCTCTAAGTTTGAAATCCTCAAGCGCAGACGGTGAAGAGGTACAAGGGTTGGCTATTTACACGCGCTCGGGTCGTGAGTGGAAACACCTGCTGGAATCGCATTAAACAAAACTGGATAATTAAGATTATTAAATGGGAGAAAACATGTAACATGAAGGTGTTTTTGTTTTAATTTCCACCCATAGCGGCATTCCAAACCTTTCCTTACTGCCTGTGGTCACCTCCCTTCATCCGGCACACGTCCACCGCCACTTCAACCCACAGGTAGGCACTGCACAGTAAGTAGTTCAGGTTGTGTGACCTCTTCTTCACTGGAATTTTTTTTAGTGAAATTTGCTTCCCTGTCATCGGGTCAGAGCACGCCTCGGTGTTTGCCATATCCTTTGATGTTCGTGCTCTACCGATGGAAGACCTTCACATTGGGATCATTATGCGGCGGTCGTGCTTAATTTGTAAATCGCCATTTTCACCGTCGGGATATACATCACCTCTGCAACACTACCTAAGGGCCGCTCTGTAAGTTTCAGTAATCACAAGAACAAAAGGGACTCCCAAATGAGATGAACACTGTTACATCCATATCCCTGAATAGTTCTGTCTTCTTGACAAGATTTATTTCTTCACTCCCTTGTGCCTTCACAATTGATATCACCCTTTGGGAGAACGGAACGCCTTCTCTCGAGCATGTGTGTCCAAGTGTCTGCGTATGTAATGTGATATGATTGGAATTTTATAATTATTTTATGTTCCACTGCCATTTACATTTACTTTACGTTTGTGTGTTTGTACAAAGTTACTTTATTTGGGATGTTTCCATGCTGAAGATGAAGGTTTTCAACAGCTTTCCTCTGGGAAGCAGAGAATGAAGAAGGGGAGACGTCCATAAAGAGAATAGAGATGAGTGAAGATGGGAAGGAGGGTGGTGTGAGTAGTGGAGGCATGAGAGATGGAGAATGCTATTAGATTCATTCTGGGCAATGAAATTGTTTTCATTACCTTTGTTGCCATAAATGAAGGTACAGCAACTACAAGTCTTCTAATTTCCCTTATTGGCATCTATCTGCTGTGCTGAATGCTGTTACGTGATGGCCATATCATCTGTCAACCCCGTTACACAACGTCGATTAACAGTTTCATTTGTAAGCAGAGTTTAAGGTAATCGCTTTCATCGCTGCTGAGGTCTATGATGCCTTTTCTCCAATGGCCTGATCTTCCATCACCAAAGATCATTACTTTGTTTTCATTATGCCTCCTCAACTTGGACATGTTTGCTTCCATGTCACAGCAATGGCTGGAAGTCTTCAAACAGATCAGGGCTGCATCTCAAAATACATACTCTTATACCTTTGTTTGCCACCTGCCCTACTTGCAAGTTCTCTGCTTAAAGGCATGCAAATGCTCCACTCCTTCACTAGCTCCTGATTTTCCTTCAACACAACAGCATTATTCAATTGGAATCTGACAGGAGGGCCTGTACCAAAAGCCATGTTTTGGATCAAATTCCGTGTTTCTAGTTTAATCACACTGGAGAAGTTAATCGTGCTACAAAATATTGGTTACGCATCCAGGGTTCGAGGCTTTGCACGAGGGAAGCACTCGGGTCATCTACCGACCTGCCCGGTCCTTGAAGCCGCGGGTTGCTGAGCAACCATGAACCGCCGATTTGGGTGCTGCCAATCCGGTAGGTTACACTACTCGGCATGATACCTTACCTGTTGCAGCCCCGCAAGGGGGTCAACTGCCTCATGATGTATAGTTGTGTGGAACTTATCGTATCAGGTGCACTCTGCTGAGCGGAACTGCGAAGTACGCACAGCTAATATGAGCGAAATCGTGGGGTAAGCCGTCCCGGAATAACTGTGTGCAGTCTACGCTGGATCGCAATGGAGAAAAGACACGAATGAGGCTGGGTACATTTATAATGAGGGCATTTATCATAAAGAAAGGGTGTGGAAAATGTTGTGTGGCAACAATAATAAAAAGGTTTATAAGCAATATGACAGCAAGCGAAAGCTAAGGATTGATGAGTGCCTGCAAAGAAAAACAGTTTATTTACAAAAGAGAGACACAGGCAGAGCTAAACCAATATTAAAACTCTTGAATGCTTATGTTTAATCGAACATAAGTCCCTTCAGACAGACACCTGAAGGATATTAGGGTGGTGAGAGAGTTTCGGTGTGAACGACCTCCCCGAATAACTTGGTGTGGTTAACGGGATCAACACACACCCAGTCGTTTTAAGAGGGGAATATGGGAAACTTAGAATGAGTTGGGAGGGGAGAGAGAGCGGGGTGGGGGAGGTTGCGGAGGTGGGAGGGGACAATGAGGGGGGGTGGAGAAAGGAAGGGCAGCATGCGGGTGGAGTGTTAATTACGATTCGTATCGTCTCATCAAAATTATTAACATGTCATCGAATAACAGTGAAGATGGAAACAAAAGAATGTCTGAAATGCTATTTTCTACCGTCAATCTATAAACATGAAACCCGGACTTCGTCGAGAAAAAACACGTCTGGACAAACACCACCCCAGACGTGGTCCCGGAGACAAACATAACAACTGAGGTCCTTTGGGTTCCACCCTAGTGTGAGGTCATTGGGGTAACCCCACAACTGAAGTCAAACGAACAGGTCTATAGTTTCCCAATTCTTCTCTGGATCCTTTCTTAAATAATTGTGTTACATTTTCTACTCTCCAATCCTCCGGTACCTGTCCTGACTCCAGTGAACTATTAATAATATCCGTTAACATCTCGCTTACCTGCTCA
>CM068955.1:15028127-15040068 GCA_035128595.1 Eptatretus atami
AAACACCCCTGTCACAGGTACATCATTCTCGCCGGCACTGATCTTAATGAGCAGGACTCTGAGATACAAGATACCAGTCATCAAGCAGCTGCTCAAAACAGCAATAGTAGATCCCAGAGCACAGTTGATGCAACAGAAGCTGAAACAGAGAGTCCATCATGACAGGTCGGCAAGATCGCTGGTTAACCTGTTAACCTGCAGCCGGGTGACACTTCACATCAGGAGGAAGAACACCTGGCAGCCAGCCATCGTTACCAAAGTGGATTCGCACCCCAGATCATACTGGGTTGACAACGGCATCGGGAGTGGTTTACGCAGAAACGGACGTCATCTGTTGAGAATGAATGAGCCATCACCAGTTCTCATGACCCCTGAAGATGATGTCATGACCCCTCGTGAGCAAGAACCTGCTGCGCCGAGCAATATGAGCAATACCACGCATGAAGACATGAACAGTGGAGTGGGTATGCCACAACCAGCTACCCATGTGAGAGAACATTACACACCCGACTGCACGCACACTGCAACACACATGCGTCCAACCGTCCAGCATACGAGACGAGGACGTGAGATTGTTAAGCCTCAGAAGTATAAAGATTTTGTTTGTTAAATCCATAAACTTCGTGTAAACTGGCGTTTATGACCATTTCAGACTTGCACTGATATACCTGACATACGAAGTTTGGTTAAACTTTTACTCAAACTTGGTTTCTGGTGGCACTGCAAGCCAATGGGGAAAACGTGGCGACAGGAATACTGTGCTGTAAATGGTGGAGACTTGTAATACCCGCCCTACCTGGAGGTGGCGCGACATGATGCACATTTACAGGGAGAAATTTGGTCTCTGCCCCTCCAAGACCACCAGCAAAGGTAACAACACCCCGACACATTATTTGGGGTCATGCTAATCCTATGCAGCAAGTCTGGATGTAATCAGCCCAGAACTGTAAGAGGAGTAGCGTGACACACAAACTAATAGACACATAAACTCCGGTCTGTGAATTATATGGTAAGGTCAGGTCAGGAATGGGCGCATGCGCTGAAGCAGCGCGTCGCTACGTCCACTTTCTGCCGGTCCTCCAGGGGCCTCCGTCTGGCCACCCCCCCAGGCAGATGCCTGACCCATCCCCATCTCCTTGAGTTGCCGATAAACCTGCTGCAACCACGAGGCATGTGGTCGGCCCATTGGCCTCCTCCACTCGCGAGACTCCCTCGCTGAGAGAATCTGGTGAGCAGCATCAGCGTCAGGAAAACGAGCCACATGTCCATACAGCCGCGGCTGACGCTCACGGACCATGCAGGTAACAAATCTCATCCGAGTCTCTCTCAGCAACCGCTCGTTGGACACAAAGTCCGACCAGCGATAGCCAATAATTCTCCGAAGAGACCTGGTACCAAAGGAATTAAGTCTCCATCTCAGATCCCTGATCAGAGTCCAAGACTCACATCTATAAAGCAAGACTGGAAGCACCAAGGACCTGAAGACTCGGACTTTCATCCTCCTGCGCAGGTACTGTGGGAGCTCTTTCGTGCCACCTTTAGGCAGAAAAACTTTAGTCCAATACAAGCTGTTTATTCAGTAAAAATAAAAGACACTCCTGAGTCCAGGAGGAAGGCCTCAGCCTGCTGCATCGTTGCAAGCTGAAGACTTAATTTTACAAAGAATATTGTGAGTATACATACAGTTTTACCAGGGTGTGTCTAGAAAACTGATGGAACTTTGTGGACTTTAAAATTGCAACATGGAAGGATAATATTGGTCTGTTTTGGAGCTTGCTCATAGCCCCGGGACAGGGTGTAGGGGAGAGATATTGCTGGTTCAGATGGTCATCAGATCGATAAAGTTTTGCAAGGTTGTTTATGCCTTCAGTGAAATGTGTGTATTCTGCCCTCTCCTCGTTTTCCCAGCATATATTTAAATTCTTTCTCATATGACTAAACTAAGTTAATTTGCATTTTTACATTATTATAAATTCAATGAATAATCCAAGCTGTGAGTAAATAATAATCTGCAGAGTAAACAATGACCAAATCCACTCGATTATCACCATTTGTAAGACTCTCTTACCAGTTGGTTTGAGCTTGTAGCATGCAATTTGAGTTATGTGAGTTGGGGACTTGCTCCCTAACCACTCCTGATACGCATTGAAATCGCCTAGAATCGTCACACAATCTGAACCGGTTGTTTTGGTGACAAAATCGAGATTATCAGACAAGTAATGAATATGAGTCAGTTCCCAACAAGGAGCCAGCCCGATCACACAGCGTCGATCAGTAGGCACCCTGCGTGTGTCTTCACTGTGCACCATATGACTTCCAGGTCTGGAGGTTCCAGGTTCTGAAGATGTTGAACCTGGAACACATTGGGAAACCAAATAGTAATTCCACCCCAACCATCACTGCGATCTCATCTTATAGGTGGCTCCTGATATCCACTGAGCGACACATAAGAATCGGTCACAGTAGAATTTAACATTGACTCATGAGCAACAAAAATGTCTACTTTACTTCGCTTCGCTCTGAGCATTGAGCAAGCACTCAAATATTTGTCCGAAGACCTCTAACTTTGGCACAAAGTATCCGCAAGCAGTGCTGTCGAAACATTCTTCATATTGTTGGAACTCATTATGGCATAAAAGTGGTTTTGGGAAGAAATTGGACTGCAGTGTCATCCACTGGACGAGGAACATGCCTTCCACGGCTTTAGTGACACTGCTTAGCCACCCTCTTCCCCACGGGTGGAGTTTGTTGTTGCCGTTGACTAATTACTCGCTCATCCACCTTTTGATGGTTGCCGTTTGCTAATACTATCTCATCCGCCTCACATCAAGCGTTCCACTACCCCTCTCCGCTACCTTCCGTTCGGGAGGGGAGGGGGATTGGTCCGCAGGTATAGCGCGCTCTTGCCGACTCAAACCGATTGAGCTCGGTTCACCTTAATTTTTTCCGCTAAAGGGAGGGATATGTGGAGGTCTAGGTGAGTTGTAGTGCGTTTGGTGTGAGATGTAGAAGATAGAGCTGATGAAATACAACAAACTTTAATCCGACATGTATGTGCCTCCATTGTCCCTGGAGATGCACGAAGTCCTCATTTCGCTCACAACCATTACAATATCTACCAAGGAAGCCACTGCCAGCAAGAACAACGAGAGGCACCAGCATCACAATGGTAGTTTCACTCTGATAGATGAGTTTAATTCTGCCTCAAAATGACACAATAATGGCAGTGAGTTGGCCATCTTGCTCCCAGTGTTTTGGGGTTTTTTTGTACATTGTCGAGGCTCGTATGAGAGATAACACACAGAACGCACAAAAAGGGGAGCAGGAGACAAGAGAGGGGGAGAGGGAAGCACAAAGCAGTGGGGAATAGAGACATTAGGAGATCTGTGGAAGGGAGAGGGATGGGGTGGGGGGTACACAGGAGAAACAAGATGACACCACAGGGACTTTCAGGAAGGAAAACAGGAAATATGAAGGATGTGGGTTTGGGGTGGATTAACGAGGGTAGAAAAGATCGTGCCATTGGATGGGGGGGGGGGGAGATAAGAGATGGTGGTGAACAGCTGTTTTGAAGACCTGGAGGGAAGAGTGGAATTGAAGTGTGTGCGGGAGCTTGTTCCAGAGGTGGGGGAAAAGAGGAATGAAAGGGTGAAGGTGAGCAGTGTGTACCCGGGTTAAGACACGTACAGGGGGTTTGGCTCATCGTGTTTGTGTGAAGCTCTCACTCAGAACTCTTTCAGACAGAGGTCTTTCATCATGACAAAAATGATTCGAAGAGATGCAGACACATACATTGCATCCAAGAGTGCATTCACCAACCTAGAGGAAGTAGATTACAGAATGCCATGTTTCTCTCCTCTGGCAAAATGCACTGAAAATGTACAAATCGACTTGATGGGTGCTGTGGGTTTAGTTAGAACTTGACGACCCTGAACCCGTTGGGTTCCCGTTGTGACAGCGGTTGATGAAAAAAATCATTTCAAAAAAACAAAACAAAGATAGCTCCAGCGAACTATACCGCTGAGGTTGTTTTCGCTGATCACATTCTCCCGAAGAGTACTTGACTGAATCGGGAATTGATTTTTTAATAATTTTTTTTGTTGCCCAATTTTAACGAAACTCGATACTGCACACCGCAGGCGAATGGTGAGTAAGGTGGCCGTAAAATTTTTGCGCTATCGTGTACCGTTTTGGCTGTATTTCAGGAACATACATACATATATACGTATATACAAGATGAGAGTTTTAGTAATATATAGATGATATTCTACAACATGAAGATTTTCAGGTTGGTAACATGCAAGTGTAACTGTATGGGCATAGAGAAGCTGCGATGGTGTTCTCATTCTTGTGTTTTCATGTATGATTAATTGCCTTTCATGCGTCCACTTCCGCAGGAGCTGAATGATCGCCACAATTATCGTGTCCATCTCTCACTGCTGTCGGTGGATGAAGGAATATCTGGTTACAGGGATGCGTCTCTGGCCGCCGTATGTCGCGAACAGCAGCGTCATGGCTTGCCTTTGCGAATCCTCTCTTACCAAGACCTCTATGGTTGGACAATGGACAAGATAGTACAACAGGTGTTGTTGCTGTATTAATTTGTTTCACCCCTCTCCCTCCCCAAAAGAGTGCGAAAGCTTTCTTGGAGAAGCGGTTTCTTATGTGGGGGGGCTATGATAGAAAATGTTAAGATTATTTAGTGAAGGGGATAAACAAAAAAGGCTTTTTTCTTCTTCATTGCAGAAGACGGGGACTTTCAGGTCCTTTACACTACAGGGACTTTCAGGAAGGAAAGCAGGGAATTTGAAGGAGGTCGGTTTGAGGTGGGTTAACGGGAGTAGAAAAGATCATGGTTTTGGATGGGGGAAGATGAGAGATGGTCGTGAGCAGCTGTTTTGAATACCTGGAGGGAAGAGTGGGATTGAAGAGAGAGTGGGAGTTTGTTACAAAGGTGGGGAAAAAGAGGAATGAGAGAGTGAAGGTGAGTAGTGATTCTTGATTTTGGTAGTTTTACCGGAAGGGAGTTGCTGGCGGACCTTGAGTGCCCTGTGGAAAGATGAGAGGGGGGCATATCGTAGACAGAGCAAGGTGGGGGGCGAAGCCGTCGAGGTAACGGTACAAGACAGAAAGACCACCGACCTGCCTGCAGTGAGAGAGTGAGAGACCCAAAGACTCAGCCTCACCGCAGGAGATACCAATGATCCTAAATGTCTTGGTTTCCACTGCGTGAAGCCGGGAAAGGTGAGAGGCGGGAACACCAGCCCAGAGGGGAGAGGAGTACTCCGTCAGGCTGCGGACGAAAGCTTTGTCTGTGGTCAGGAGCTTCGGAGCACAAATCTTCACTTGAATTCTTGAACAGATTCCATACTGCTGCAGTCTTCAGTAATGGGTTATGCTACAAGTGCAGAAAGCTACTGGATGAATCTGGGTCCATAGATGTGAAGTACATCGAGTCTTCGCTTAACGTCGTCCCGGTTAACGTTATTTCGTTATGTCACCGATCCGTTTGAGAAGAGACTTCTTTAAAGTTCTGTTTTGGCGTCACGTGCAGTAGATAACTACCGCATGCTCATCTGTATCAAAACACCTTAAAACCTCTAATTTAGTACTAAACTAAAGGGTTTCCTGGTTTTAATAAAGCCATGGTATACGCCGTACCGTAAATAAATGTGTATAAGCCTTACAGTGAGTACCGGTGTATAATCCCACCCAGGGTACATACAGTATCAGCCTTATATACACCGATGTTTACTGTACTTTGTGACACCGAGTTCCAAAGTGATTATGACTATAATAACGTCACAATATATAATATAGTTACTATAGTCACTATATGAACAGAGATCACATCTCTAATGTGATTGGTGATTATTATATTAAATTGTTTGCTTAAAATTATTCATAATTTTTACTGTTTGTATGTATAATGTTTTTTGTTTTGCGATAAAAATTTGCCCTTGAGCTCAACTCTCTCTCCGACCCTCCATCCCGCCCCCCACGCCCCCCAACCTATTTCCATGAATTATTATTGAGAAATTGAATTCACCTGGTCGTTTCAAATTTTCACTTTTCAAGAACATAACTACAATGTTAAGCGAGGACTTGCTGTATTTGTGGTACAGGTGTACATCCTGGCTATGCCCTGGAGAGATGTCCATCCATCATAATCATCCATAATGGTTTGATCTCCATCTATATCGAGTCTATCGGGATAATCTTTTTGCAGGTCGACAAATCTTTTCCATTTTATTGTGTTCAGTATTTTTCTTGTACGTCCATCATTGTGAGCTGCTTTCCATTCAGAGTGCACTCTTGGTGAATGGAATTTTCGGTGCAGTAGTTTAAGCAGCTTGGTGTTTGAGTGGTTGAAGCCTTGTTGCGTTGCCTTCAAAGGTAGGGCTCTGATTCCCGTGAATGCACAACAGAAATGTCTGCACGCTGTGACGGAGTGGTGATGTGTGTCGGGTTGGTTATTAGCAACAGAAACATTCACAACTTGTCCTGAGCACTGCAATCCTCTGTTAAGAGTGTGTCCTCCACCACCACCACCACCACCACCACAAGCCTAAACAAATAGGGGTTTTAAAAGCTCGTATTCCAGACAGTAGACGGAATAGCTTGAACTACACCAAAAGGACGTGTCCAAAGTTGTTGAAATTGAAATTGTCAAAAATGATCCATATTGGACTATTTTTGGAGTCATCTCTAAATCATTCATCACAATTTGCACAAAATCATGATCATGAATGTGGTGAAGGAAACGGAAACGTTCCATCGCTTGGCGCAACATCTGCGAACACAAACGAAACGGGTCCAACAGAGAATGGGATGTAAAAGTTGCCACTTTTGTAACCTTGAATAACGACAATTATTTGTGCTGGCAGAATGCCCTGGAAGTGCGCACGCTCGCCTCCGAGCTGTCTATCCTGGGTTCGAATCCCGACCCGGCCATAAACTGTCATCCCGGTGTTTCACATGCAGGGTGATTCGTCAATGTGTGTTCTGTCCCTCGGACGGATGTTAAACCCGTCTACCGGCATTCGTCGATGGACGTTAAAGATCCCGCAACGTCCTTCGCGAAGAGTAGGCGACCTATTTCCGGCACCCTGAACAATTTACAAATTCCTGCTCTAACCGGCGGAGAGGGCACTGCGTCACCTGCCACTGCTGCACACTCTGCCAGTGATGCTGCCCCGCAGCCTTGTGTTGCACACGAATGAAGACGGCATCCGTTTAGTATTTCTGTAGTTAAATGTGTTCGAAGGAAAGTCCAGCTTGGGATGGTCGGTCAGGCTCTGCTGGCTGTTTTCCTTTGAGGCCTTGTGGAGAGCATCACATTGACGAATGGACAGTTATCCGGGAAATGAAACGTGCAAAATGAAATATTCCTTCGATTTGCGCAAGAGTAGGAACCCATGTTTGTGTGTGGTTATTTTATGGGATAAAGTTGATGAGAAATGTTTATTTTTTTTCTGTTTGTACTCTTCTCTTGTCTTCACAGATTGGTCGTCGTGGAAACTGCACTTACTGCGGTGTGTTAAGGCGGGGAGCTTTGGAAAGGGGGACGAGGGAGTTGGGTGCTTTTGATAATTGGGAGAGCGGTACCCAGGAAGACTTGAGAAGTGGCAAAGAATGTTGTTCAAAAAGAGGCAAAAACGATAAGGAAGAAGGGGAAACCCAGGCGGTTAAAGAAAATCAAATCGTAGAGGGAGGGATCGAAGGGGAGTATAGTAACGGTGGAGACCAGCAACAGAGTGGGCAAGAACGTGTGGCTGTGCTTGCAACCGGTCACAACGCCGACGACATGGCGGAGACGGTGCTGCTGAACGTCCTTCGTGGAGACGTGGCACGTCTAGCTCGTGGTCTTCACTCACGCACTGCAGGACAAGGTCGGCATCACCACAAATGTATGAGTGCTGATGGTGGTGGAGCAGTTTTGTTGTTGTACATCTGTACGGATTCAAACAATGTGGGTGTCTACTCTTTGAAGATGATGTAGAGCTGCATCCTTGTTCAACATGCAGAATAGTTTGTGTTTTGGTAGTCGTTGGAGTGCTGTTGGGTCATGTTGTTTTGGTTATTATCAAAAAGTCCTTCGTCCGTCGCTGATTGGAGTACAGTACTACTCTCGTCTTTGATCTGGCACCCCACCGTCACGATCGCATCTGTCTTTCCTGAATTCGGTATTCATCGCAACATTACTCGAATCACACTCCTCCCTCTTCAAATTAGCAATACGCCTCTGAAAGCTCCAAGCCATTTTCACAACATAAAGATCATCCAGCCCCATGCCCACCATTGATCTTGTCTCTCCAAATTAACCCTTCCTTCCTTCTCCATCGATTTTCAGGTTGCTAGTTTTCCTTCCCTCTTCACTCGGGCATTCCCGTTTCCGTATTCACGTGTTATCCCATTGGCACAACGTTCATGGATTCAGTATCCCACGGTATCCTTCGTGAAGAGCAGGCGAGCTATCACCGGCACCATGGCCAAATTACAAATGCCTGCCCTAACCAGCAGAGGGCACCGCATCAGTGGCACAGCCGCGCCCTCAGCCAATGATGCTACCCCGCAGCCTCGTGCTGCATATGGACGAGGAAGAAGTGGATTGACTTTGACCCTCGGTCGCCTTGCTCCTTCATCAGACAAGACTTTGTACACAGAAAACAATCCTGCACTAAATCTATAAACCTGACGTCGTGTTTGTTGTTTTGTTGTAATTTTTCCCTTTTAGTCTGGCGGATTATGACAATTTTTGGGCGAATTGTGATTTTTGTGATAAAAGCGTCAAATTTGGCAATAACATCACTGTAATATGTACTGATGATTTGTGATATAGGGACATTGAAAATTCTGCCGACTTCCGGTTTTATCCAAGATGGCGTCCATGCGTGTCATGTTTACCACAAAACAAGCAATATTACTGTAATGTTTACACTTTGAGGTTTAATTATAATGTGTTGTTAATTTTCTCTTATATTATATGTGTATAATTATGTTAAAACTATTGAACACCTTCTAAAGATAATAAATGTATAATTTTATATACTCAACAACACATAAAGGGTCACATGATTATATATTATGCACCAAAATGCTGGAACCCCACTGATATTGCTTTCAACAAATAAGTCAGAACAAATGCAATTTTATTTCTTCGTAATGTCTAGGACATATTAAAGCTAATTTACCATTGGTAAACATATATAAAGGACCATATCAGTGTTAGATCCACCACTACTGGTGCTACGTTATCTGGTTATTATCCATGACATACTGACATTAGAGATACCACATGAGTCCAATATATATATATATATATATATATATATATATATATATATATATATATATATATTAACCATTACTGAACACGCCAATATAATTAATGTCAAGCACATGTTTAAGATTCATGCTTTATGCATATATATATATATATAACACATCCAAGAAACTGTTTTATAGATCAATTCTTATAGAGGTAGAATTCCTATCAAATATTTAGTCTATTTTGTCCAAATGCAACAATTAACTTTCCATCTGTTCATCATAAACTCTTTCCTTGCCTTAACACAGTCCACCCCCACATGTAGTGCAGGGAAGATTGTTTCTCTTGCATTTACATCGTCTTTTACATCCTTTCTTGCAACCACATCGCAAGAGTTAAGCCTATGACAGAGCTTCAGCTGCAGGTAGTGTGGTCCATAGAGGTGATCCACTTCCCATTGGAGCCTCTTTGCCATCCATATTCTTGGGACTGGGTAACAAGGGCTCTTGTGATAGTGTTTGACCCCACACATGTATGCCTTGAAATACAGCTCTCTTGGTATGCTAGAACAGCGGCTGCATTATGTTGGAGGATAGAGTCCATTGTCTTTCCCTTTGACGAGAAGAGGTATTCCTACAGGCATCACTCTCAGAAATCTGCATGTCTTGTCATAACATACGGATAACAAGCTTTCAAGTACATGGATATACCCTCATTGACAGACTCTGGTGAACAAGTCAATTTCTTGATAAGAATGTAACATCATCATCATCCATCCATGCATCTCCATGCAGTCTTCTTCCTTTACCTAGGAAAGATGACACCGTGTCACACCCAGTGAAGGCTGGAGAACCCAGAGAAGTGCTACACACTTGTCTGGCCCAAGATGCTGGCTGATGTCATGGATAGCAATGTATCTGAATTTTTTCCCCGTTCCAAAAGATATCCATAACTTGTCAATGGTGAGACTTGGGAAGAGAGAAAGTGTCAAGACAACAACATCTGTGTCAACTGTTCTGATGACAATTCTCTTGTGACCATTCCTGCTGGCATGTTGCAGATGGACCTGATGCGGTATCTGCCTCCTCGTGTGTGCAAGGCTGAAGTGAAGAACAGTCAATGTCTTTTGTTGTTAGTGATCACACTGCTGCCATATGTTGTGATAGCATTGCCACCATCCTCGATATCTTGCACGAGGTTGCTAGAAAGTGAATAGTTCTTTCTTGTTTTCATCTACCTTTAAGAAACCATTCCAATTTTGAGGCATTTTGGTGTTGGCCGTCACTCGCTTGCGAATCCCTATTCCCGTTTTTCTCTGACAGTAGCCTCAAGCTATCGTCTACATAACAGTCCAGATGATATCAACTCTGACCGCGTCTTTGAGTTGCCGTTTCACATATGGGAGGAAGACACTGGTGGCATAGTCTTGAAATGTATTGGCATCATTTGGTTTCAAGAAGTTGACCACTGCAGCGCCATCCAGTATTACAACTTCACATTGCTCATCAAACACACTGTGTGAAAGTGGCTCAAGACATTTAGGAGCAATTCCGATTTGCTTCCGATGCGCAAGTTGCCATTCAGACTTAGTATGGTGGTGATGGTTGATTTTCGTGCATGAAAAATCCATCCAAATTTTTGTTTCTCGTTGGCAAGCTATATACAGTCTGAGAACAGTGAACAGTCACTTTTCAGGGAATCTATCTTTCCACTTCTTGTTGATGTAGTCTTCTTTCCTTTGGCACAAACAGTTGAAATTTATTTTTTTGTAATCTTGTCGCTGATTGGCTTTTTGTTTTGGATGAGTCTTTTGTGTAGAAAACCTCAGCTTGTTTCTTGCCCAATGGTTCCATCTCTTGAACAACTCTTATCATACCTGGATTGGCAAACTCCTTGGTATCCAAACCAAACAGATCTTGTGTTTCTTCCAAGAATGGATTTCCCATTTCACAAATGACTTGTGTAAGAGATGAAATATCATGTACAAATGTTCCTTGTATGCTTTGTGAAACATCATGATGCTGCACCCCTTCTATACCTTCATCTGATTGTGCCATATGAAGACAAGACTCAATTCTTCAACCAGTCTTGAAACTTCTGGACCAGCAACCATCCACCTCGTAGAGCACTTGGGTTTCACAGTTAATCCTACTGCACCACCATCACTTTCACGCTGGCGTTGTTTTGCTCATGTGCTTGATCTAGAGCAATTCCGGAAAATACCCGTTTTGTTTGGTGGATGACGAAGTGTCCTATGTCAAATTCTCTTGCCGTGATGGGATGTAGTGACATATAAGTTTGACATATCTCGCAAATGCACCAGACAACCAACGCATAGTGTGACATGATCCAGGCAAAAAACCACGAACAATGCTGGCAATGGCATCAACATAGAGTTGGAACCTACCAAGGCGGATTGCTTTGATGAAGATAAATACCAGAAGTTGAAGATTGAGCAACAGTACAAGAAACTGATTGTGGACTTTGCATGGACGCTTGTCTGATCCAATTTTCAAATTGAAGAACACCTTGGTTGAGTGTTCCTTTCTCCGCAAATGCCTTTTTGAGCAATGCATAAAGACTACATGCTGTCACTTGGTGCGCATACCTCGTTCGTATAAGGTGTGATACTTTCAAGAAGGAATCAGCCTTCCCAGTAGTTGTAATGTT
>CM068955.1:15067361-15091612 GCA_035128595.1 Eptatretus atami
AAAAAAAAAAAAAATCAACAACACAAAACCATTCAGGGTTGGAACATGCATTTTATTTTGAATTATCAATCATTCCCATCAGTTTCATATTTGTGACATTGTTTAGCTGCAATAAACTGAGCATAGTCTTTACTCGTAACAGTACTGAGTTTGTAAAATGCACAAACTACCATTACATTTATTAGTGTTACAAAGACTTCTGCTTTTCTTTTCACAATCTATCAGAGTCAGATACACTGGAGAGCGAAGACCAATTGTAAAATAGAATAATCAGTGAAAATGTGTTGGATGTCTCCGGTTCACTCAATCGGTGCATGACCAGAAACAAAAGGAAGGTGTTCACGTGCGAGGGATGCGTGGTCATATCGGGGACACTCCTTTGGTTGCTGTCAGGCAAGCAGATTGTTGGGAGCTGGAAAAGCTTGAGAGACTGAATCATGTGACGCCGCTCAAGCCACCGGCAGATCCCACACAATTGCTCTGATGCCGCCTCTCAAAATTGTGTACATTTAACGTGTGGAGTTTGATATGTACGACGGCACAAAATCGATGGTTGTGGTTAACTTGACAATTTTTGCACGGCTCGGAAGCATCGTAAAATGTACAAATTTAATTAAAAATACAAATCCTTGACCGAAAACCAAAAACTTCCACTAAATAAATAACTAACTAACAAAGGACATGCTCGAGAGCTGGGAGTAATCTCAGGTGTCGTGTCGTATGTATCGAGTGCCATTTGAGTCGTGAAACAAAGAAACAGACTCGGAACTCTGAACAATCGTCACACTTTACAAAATACCTGAACTACCTATTCGGTAAGAAAAAAGAAAAAAGAGACTTTAACTATGACTTAGTTGTTTTGAGCAACAAATTCCTGAATTGAGCAACAAAATGCCCAATCGGAATAATCTTCATAAAACAGGATCTTGTACTTATCAAAATGAATATTTTGTGCTTCGAATTATTTTCCACCAAGTGCGTTGCTGCTCGTGTCCATTGTCGGGTCTGTAGATCACAGTACACTTATCCATAAAGTAGGAAACACTACACTTGGAGAGAGGCCTAGTAGTGCTTTCTACTTTATGGATAACTGCACTGTCCACCAGCAATGACTGGCCATTCAGCTCATGCCGTTGTACGCTTGCATTCTCGTTGACTTTCTTGCTTTCTCGTCCTCTTCATTTTGACTTTCGTAGCATTGTGTCGGAATCCTGGAGCACTCGTCCTGAAAAGAAAACGTTCAAAACAGCAAAATCACTTGGTTAGACCATAGTTATCAAAGTCTGGTTATTTGCTACCACATACTGATTGTGCTGTCGTACAGTTTGAACGGAATGACCTTGTTGGGTTACAGCCACGATCTGCACATTACTTTTTTATTTTTTTTATTTTTAAAAAGTAATTCTTGAATTTACTCATCTTCAAATCAAACACGTGATGCTTGAAGTTTTTTTTTTTCTGTTTTCCACTCACAACAAAGTTTGGTAATGGCACTAACTCGAGCACAACAACGTTTGGATGATTTATGGTTAATTATATCATCATAATGAGGTATGGTCATTATAAAGATGGCGTGAAAGCAGATCGATCCAGTACGATTTGTCAGCCATTTTTTTTTTTTACCAAGATTCAGGAATATGAACAGTACGGTTGGGGAATGTAACCACGAGTTGCACGCGTCGACATATGGCGGCACAATAGGACATCGATCAACACACCACAATAAAAACCACGTCCATAGACTCTATAAACATCATCACAATGTAAATCCTTCTTTTCTCTCATTCAACTTAGCTTATGGAGTTACCTTTTGCTTCACAATTTTAATCAAGCCATTTTTTTGATATCTCCGAAATGCCAAAACCCTCCACCGTCACCTCATTCGCTGCCTCGGATCGCTCCAAATGTTACCTTTTTTCATCCCTTCTTTTCCCTCTTCTGTCTTCATGTCCAATGGATGTGCATTTGGTCCTTATATATGCTCTCTCTTCATAACCTTACCCTCCACCCCCTTTTTCCACACCAGATATCCCTCCACCTTCAGCTGTGAAGTGCCCTTGTTGGGAATCAAACCTGTGGCAGGCGTGGGTAGCCTGTGGTCGGATGTGCGTGGGCCTGTCCCTCTATCTTGTGTGTGCAGGCCATTTCCGAACAGCCCAGCTTTGCAGCTTCCCTAACTCCAGCGAGTTCACTTATCTACAACTCGAAAGCTAAAACTAGTTTTGGTAATTTAAACCTGATCTTGTTATGATTACAATTTCATTTTCATCTAACCATTTTCTCTTGATTTTATCAATTTACTTGTTTTGTTCTCAGGTAACTTGTTTTTACCTAAACCGTTTTTGTCGTCATCACCTTTGCACCATCTCTCGTCATGCTTGACCCCGGTGTATTTAATTGATTTTTTTTTTCTATCCTGATGGCTTGTATAAAGCGAGATTATACTCTTCCATGGGATGCTTTGGAGAACAGGAGGCCTTTTTGATATTAAATAACCGTATAAGAGTTAAAAGTTGGACGTAAGGGTTGTGACCTTGTAGGTTTTATGAAAACTCTATCTTATATCATGAGATGATACTCTTTATCTTCAGTTTGTGGTAAGTTTAAAAAAAAAACCTCCAGACCAAGGCGAGAAAGCAAGTAAACGTTCAAATGTTTTGATCTCCCCGAGCTATCGAAGGGGTATTTTTTTTAAAGCATTTTTAAACTCTTCTGGAACATAATAAGGATTTTAATAGATCTACATGCAAATGGAAATAGACATTGTGACAAGGCGTTGGAAAAGCTCGTCGGTGTTTTTTTTCGAGAGTATTTTGCATGCAGATAGTGGGCAAAAAAAATCATAGGAACACCTGGATAAATGAAAGACACCAAGTATGGTGAAAACAACAGCTTCAACACAGGTGTGACCCATTTGTTAATTAAGGAAATAACATCCCAGCATGCTTAGGGTCATGTATAAATCTACTGCATAGGCCTGGTTGCCTATAATTATGGTGAGCATGGCTACAAGAGGAGACCTCAATGACTTGGAAGGAGGGGGGATTGTTGGAGCATGTTTGGCAGGAGCTTCAGTGACAAAGACAGCAAAATTGCAGACGTTTCACGAGCAACGGTGTCGAAGATGATGTCGGCATGGAACTCCAAGGGAAATAAATCATCAGCAAAGGGCAACAGTGGGTGGAAGCACGTACTCCAGGATTGTGATGTCCGTGCATTAATTTGAAGTGCAAGGCAAATCAGGCGAGCAACTGCAGATCAATCGACTGTAAATTTCAACCTGTGGCATGAGCAGCCAGTTTCATAAAAAACGGTCCGTCGAGAACTCCACAGCACGGGATACCAGTTAGGTTGCCACGCACAAACTTCTCATCACACCTGGCAATTCACGTTTGCGAGCTCAGTGGTGCAAAGAGCACTGTCAATCGACTTCCGAGCAGTGGAGAAATGTGATATGGTCAGATGAATCATCCTTCATCATGTTCTCGCCAAACGGATGAGTGCACTTGTGATGTGAACCTCAATAACTCCACAACCCTGAGTGCTCGATTCCAACAGTGAACGGTGCTGGTGGTTCTGTAATGTTGTCGGGCGCATTTTCCCGGAATAGTTTTGGTGCAGTCATTCCCTTAGAAGGTAATGTCAATGCCAATCACTACTTAATGGTATTGAGTGATCATCTTCACCCCATGTTGCAGCATTTCTTTCCTGCTGGGAGGGGTGTCTTCCATGATGACAATGTCTTCCATCCACAGAGCACGTGTGCTCGCTCAATGGTTTGCTGAGCATGACACTGATGTTATCCATATGTCATGGCCTTCTCCGTCACCAGATCTGAACCCAAATCGAGCATTTATGGGATATTCTGGAATGACACCTGAGACAGCGTTTTTATCTCCATCAAACAGGTGCGAGTCGAGTAACTTTCTCGTGGAAGAATGGTGTCACAGAATTCCAGACGCTGGTGGACTCTATGCCACGGCACATACAAGCCGCACTGCCCGCACGTGGTAGCCCAACACCCTATGAAGTGACTTTAAATTGGTGTTTCCATATTATTTTTTTTGGTTTGTGTGTGTGTGTGTGTGTGTGTGTGTGTGTTGTGTGTGTTGTGTGTATAGATATATGTGTGTTAAAAGCCAGGGAGAATAAGGGTGGCTGAAGGTGAGGAATGAGGAAGTGTTCCTCAAGTGCAAAAAGTCCGTTTTTAGGGGAAACCAACAATGGGCCTGTTGAAGTGAGATAAGTGAGATATGGTGTGAGGCACCAAGTCTGCACCACACTCAGTTCAACCCAGGCCCGTATAGCTGACTCGTATTGGCAAACACGTTCTGTTTTTCAAGGCATGTTCAGTGTCATGTCTGTACATTATCCCCCCCCCCTCCCCCCATGGTGGAACGACAACTTGGAACGGTTGACATTATACACAAATACAGATTTACAAAAACTTCGGGCACATTGTTTGAATGGACACGGACGTTTGTGTGTTCGTGTAAAGGGATATTGAGGGAGCTCAGCACGGAGCAGTGAACTTGAACCTTCAGCATTTTCTATTAAAATTTTACTCTTGGGTTTCCTGTCCGAAGCAACATGTCTGCAGATCGATGCAGGGGAAAATGCTTTTTTTTTTTTTTGTGAAGATGTAATACAGTCTCCAAAAAGTGAAATATGTAATTGTTTTTTGTTGAAAAAAATTGTTTTTTCTTTTTTAAAAGGGCAAATGTGAAACTATGACTGCATTAGAGAGGACTAAGGGAGGGGAATCGCTAATGGTTGGGGGTGTGAGGTTGGGAAATTTGTCCACATTATGCAGGTGAAGCTTTAAAATACAAATTAATAATGATGACAAGTAACTTATTGGAATCATTTTCCATTGCTTATTATTAAAGTGACCAATTGTGAAGGTTGTCCTAAAAATGGCGTTTATTGATTTATTTACTCACCATTTCATCAGTGTGTGATTAATTTTAATATGTGTTTGTTTCAGTTTACTTCATCGTATTCTAATCAAAAGAACACTTGGAGCAACAGACCAGAAACCCAGGACAAAGAGCACACCACAAAATCCTCCGTGCGCTAAATCGACCAACGTGGGCCTCGTGTTCGGTATCGTAGTGGCCTAGAATATGCCATCTGATGTACGGCTCGTTTCATCACGTACAGTACCCATCATTCCCTGACATGGATGGTGTATATCCATTCGAATGTCTATCCACTTCCCTTTTCAGCCGTTCCCCTGTTCCTCCATTTACTGTATTTCCTGGTAAAACATTCCATTTAACAGAAATTTGTCTCACTTCTGTTCTTGTGCTTTCCTACAATCTGTTTGTCCTCTCTCTTTGACCAATTAAAATGATTAATTTAAAACCCTCATGACTTAACCAATTGAGTTCACCTTCCCACCTGATCTTTACCCTGTTTCGGTAAACTGCAACAAGAAAGCCTCGTGTACCTCGTTTTCGAGGGTGTTTGGCCTACTTGCCATGCCAGGCAAATGTGAATGTTCAAATGTACCGGACGATGGAGAAGTCCTGACCCCTCACCCCGAGTCTTGAACCACGTGCTGAAACGGTTACCCATCACTCCACCACCTAACAAACCTTTCATTGTTGTGTGTTATCGAACTTTTCCTTCTAACTATCTTCATGATCACAAAAACGATCCGAGTTGCCATCGGTGAAACTCATTCCAACATCGTTTTGTTTCATTTGAAATAATATGTTTCAATGTAACCCCGAGCTGATTGGAGTTCGCGATGTACAACTGCGACTTGTGTTCAAAAAAATAATTTGAAGGAACCCTACGTGACCCTACACAACCGCAAACAACCCCAAGGAATGCATCCCAAACGTAAATGAACGAGAAGTTGTTTTTTATGATGGAAGGACAGCATGTAGGACAGCAGGAGACGTTGAACCTCCAACACTGTCCGACATGCATTTCGGTTTCAATGTATGGATGCATGGATAAGTACCAACATGGTATATCCGATTGGAAGATCATCTTCATCATGAACTCTTGGGTACATGGTCAGGAACATGGAGGCAATCGGAGTTATGTCCACTTGTTGCATTGTGAGCAAGTTCTGGATTTTCAAAATGGCAGATTACGCCTTTTCACACTTGCATATCTTTGCACAACGAATCGCTGTTCGTCTTGTTTCGCAATGTTCTTTTAATAAATAATCATGTGATTGCACCACCCACCCGAGCCGTTGAACTTCCTCATCGTGTGTTACTTTCCCGTGCTTGAGTCCTTGCACACATGTCCATCTCTCGTGTTTGTTTCCTTCCCCTCGTTCATGTACAACTACACTCGATTCTATTTCTTACGACCAAATACAACCTGTCGCTTTGCTGATGGGAATATTAAGGGGTGAGGGAGAAAGGAGGGAAAGAAAAATATGAGTGGAGGAGAAGGCAAGGAGGGGTGGGGGATGTAAGGGAGGGGGTGAGGGGATTTGCGAGGACGAAAGCATGAGAGGAAGGGGTTATGGACGAGTTTGGTTGGGGGACTTAAGCGGGAGAGGAGTTCTCAACCTGCGTTTGGAAGTGGGACTTGTGGAGAAGGGAGTTGGGTAGTACAGGATTAAAATTAATGGGATATGTTAAACCGGTAAGTGAACACAACTCGCGGAGACTGCTGGAGATGTCCATGGGGAGGGGGGTGGGAGGAGGAAGGCAGTGTTAGAGGAAGGGAAGGGAAAGGCGACTAAACGTATCCAAACAGCACCATTTTCTTTTTTACAACTGAGTTTGACGTGAAACTGTGTGAGAGCATTGAAAACCCACGACATCAACCTGGCTCAGGCTGGTTCGTCGCTGCATGCACGAGCATACATGCTCAGACATGCAGCTACATTTACACCCCTCCGGTCCGCTCATTCTGAATTGGATTCGGACATACGACACCCTGGGGAAGCCATTTCAAAGTCAGAACTAAACCATCACTCCTTCGTAGCCCCCTGGAAAGGGGTAAGGGAAGACCGAGAAGAGGGGTGGGAGAGAGAAGTAGAGGGGTGGAGAGAGAATAGTGGGGTGGAAGAAAAGTAGGGGGGTGGAGAGAGAGGGTAGAGGGGTGGAAGGGAGAAGTAGGGGTGGGAGAGAGGTGGGGGGGTGGGAGAGAGGTAGGGGGTGGGAGAGAGAGGGTAGGGGGTGGGAGAGAGAGGGTAGGGGGGGATAGAGAGGATAGGGGGTGAAGAAAAGTAGCGGGGTGGGAGAGAGAGGGTAGAGGGGTGGAAGGGAGAAGTAGGGGGTGGGAGAGAGGTGGGGGGGGGGGTGGGAGAGAGTTAGGGGTGGGAGAGAGGTTGGGGGTGGGAGAGAGGTAGGGGGTGGGAGAGAGGTAGGGGTGGGAGAGAGAGGGTCGGGGTGGGAGAGAGGGTAGGGGGTGAGAGAGAGAGAGGGTAGGGGTGGGAGAGAGAGGGTGGGGGTGGGAGAGAGAGGGTAGGGGTGGGAGAGAGAGGGTAGGGGGTGGAAGAAAAGTGCGGGTGGGAGAGAGAGGGTAGAGGGGTGGAAGGGAGAAGTAGGGGTGGGAGAGAGGTGGGGGGGGGTGGGAGAGAGTTAGGGGTGGGGAGAGGTAGGGGGTGGAGAGAGGTAGGGTGGGAGAGAGGTAGGGGTGGGAGAGAGAGGTCGGGGTGGGAGAGAGGGTAGGGGGTGAGAAGAGAGAGAGGGTAGGGGTGGAGAGAGAGGGTAGGGGGTGGAGAGAGAGGGTAGGGGGTGGAGAGAGAGGGTTAGGGGGTGGGGAGAGAGGGTAGAGAGGTGAAGAAAAGTCGGGGTGGGAGAGAGAGGTAGAGGGGGGAGGAAAGTAGGGGTGGGAGAGAGAGAGGAGGAGGTGGAGAGAGAGAGGGTAGGGGGTGGAGAGAGGAGGGTAGGGGGTGGGAGAGAGGGGGTGGGAGAAGAGGGTAGGGGTGGGAGAGAGAGGGGTAGGGGGTGGGAGAGAGAGGTAGGGGTGGAGAGAGAGGGTAGGGGGGAGGAGGGGGGTAGGGGTGGAGAGGGAGGGTAGGGGTGGGAGAGAGGGTAGGGGTGGAGAGGAGGTAGGGGTGGGAGAGAGAGGTAGGGGGGGGAGAGAGAGGGTAGGGGGTGGGAGAGAGAGGGTAGGGGGTGGGAGGAGAGGTAGGGGTGGAAGAAAGTAGCGGGGTGGGAGAGAGAGGGTAGCGGGTGGGAGAGAGAGTAGAGGGTGGAGGGAGAAGGGTGAGAGAGAGAGTAGGGGGTGGGAGAGAGAAGAGGGTAGGGTGGGAGAGAGAGGGGGTAGGGGTGGGGAGAGAGGGTCGGGGGTGGGAGGGAGAGGTAGGGTGGGAGAGAGAGGGTAGGGGGTGGAGAGAGAGGGAGGGGTGAGAGGAGAGGTAGGGTGGGAGAGGGAGGGTAGGAGGTGGGAGAGGGAGGGTAGGGGTGGAGAGGGAGGTAGGGGGGAGAGGTAGAGGGTGGGGAGGACGTAGGGGTGGAGAGGAGGGTAGAGGTGGGAGAGGAGGGGTAGGGGTGGAGAGAGAGGGTAGGGGGTGGGAGAGAGAGGGGGTGGAAGAAAGTAGCGGGGTGTGAGAGAGAGGGTAGAGGGTGGAAGGGAGAAGTAGGGTGGGAGAGAGAGAGGGTAGGAGGTGGGAGAGAGAGAGGGTAGGGTGGAGAGAAGAGAGGTAGGGGTGGGAGAGAGAGGTCGGGGTGGGAGAGAGAGGGTAGGGGAGAGATAGGGTAGGGGTGGAGAGAGAGGATAGGGGTGGAGAAAAGTAGCGGGGTGGGAGAGAGAGGGTAGAGGGTAAGGAGAAGTAGGGGGTGGGAGAGAGGTAGGGGTGGGAGAAAGTAGCGGGGTGGAGAGAGGGTAGAGGGGTGGAAGGAGAGTAGGGGGTGGGAGAGAGAGAGTAGGGAGGGGGAGAGAGAGAGGGTAGGGGGTGGGAGAGAGGGGTAGGGGTGGAGAGGAGGTAGGGTGGGAGGGAGAGGTGGGAGAGGAGGGTAGGGGTGGGAGGAGAGGGTAGAGGGTGGGAGAAGGGAGGGTAGGGGGGGAGAGGGGGTAGGGGGTGGGAGAGGGAGGGTAGGGGTGGGAGAGGGGCGTAGGGGTGGGAGAGGGAGGGTAGAGGTGGGAGGGGAGGGTAGGGGGTGGGAGAGAGAGGGTAGGGGGTGGGAGAGAGAGGATAGGGGTGGAAGAAAAGTAGCGGGTGTGAGAGAGAGGGTAGAGGGGTGAGGGAGGATAGGGGGTGGGAGAGAGGTAGGGGGTGGGAGAGAGAGAGGGTAGGGGTGGGAGAGAGAGGTCGGGTGAGAGAGAGGTAGGGAGTGGAGAGAGAGGGTAGGGGGTGGGAGAGAGAGGATAGGGGTGGAAGAAAAGTAGCGGTGGGGAGAGAGAGGGGTAGAGGGGTGAAGGGAGAAGTAGGGTGGAGAGAGGTAGGGGGTGGGAGAGAGAGAGAGGTAGGGGGTGGGAGAGAGAGGGTCGGGTGGGAGAGAGAGGGTGGGGAGAGAGAGGGCGGGGTGGGGGAGAGGGTAGGGGGGGAGAGAGAGGTAGGGGTGGGAGAGAGGTAGGGGGTGGGAAGAGGAGAGGGTAGGGGTGGGAGAGAGAGGGTAGGGGGTGGGAGGAGAGGGTCGGGGGTGGAGAGAGAGGGTAGGGTGCGAGAGAGAGGGTAGGGTGGGAGGAGAGGTAGGTGGGAGAGAGAGGATAGGGGGGAAGAAAAGTAGCGGGTGGAGAGAGGAGGTAGGGGTGGGAGAGGAGGTGGAGGTGGGAGAGGAGGGTAGGGTGGAGAGGGACGTAGGGGTGGAAAGGAGGGGTAAGGGGTGGGAGAGGAGCGTAGGGGGTGAGAGGAGCATAGGGGTGGGAGAGGAGCGTAGGGGTGGGAGAGGAGAGTAGGGGTGGGATAGGGAGGGTAGAGGGAGGGTAGGGGGTGGGAGAGAGATAGAGAGAGGTAGGAGAGAGAGGTGAGGTGAGGTGAGAGAGAGAGAGAGAGAGAGAGAGAGAGGAGAGAGAGAGAGAGAGAGAGAGAGAGAGAGAGAGAGAGAGAGGAGAGAAGAGAGAGAGAGAGATATCACATGTTTCCACTTCAGAATATTGATTGAGAACAAAAAGTTGAGTCAGACAACGCTCTTGTGAAAGGCGCTTGTTTTCGGCTAATTTGAGCATTTTTGCATTTATAAGTTTTTTTTCTGTGAAATGTATCGTTTTGCGAAGTTGAAGCTAAAATACACACTATTTCAAGAAAATCACACGTTTTCACTTCAGAGTCGTGATTTCGAACAAAAAGTTGAGTGAAGCAATGCTCTTGTTTTGTGAAAAACGCTTGTTTTGGCTAATTAGACCATTCTTGTGTCTATAAGTTTTTTCTGTGAAATGTATCGTTTTGCGAAGTTGAAGCTAAAATACACACTATTTCAAGAAAATCACACATTTCCGCTTCAGAGTTGTGATTTAGAACAAAACGTTGAGTGAGACAATGCTCTTGTTTGGTGAAAAACGCTTGTTTTAGGGTAATTTGACCATTTTTGTGTTTATAAGACTTTTTCTGTGAAATGTATCGTTTTGCGAAGTTGAACCTAAAATACACAATATTTCAAGAAAATCACGCGTTTTCGCTTCAGTGTAGTGATTTCGAACAAAAAGTTGAGTGAGACAATGCTCTTGTTTTGTGAAAAACGCTTGTTTTTGGCTAATTAGACCATTCTTGTGTCTATAAGTTTTTTCTGTGAAATGTATCGTTTTGCGAAGTTGAAGCTAAAATACAAACTATTTCAAGAAAATCACGCATTTTCACTTCAGAGTCGTGATTTCGAACAAAAAGTTGAGTCAGACAATGTTTTTGTTTTGTGAAAGACGCTTGTTTTAGTCTCATTTGAGCATTTTTGCATTTATAAGTTTTTTCTGTCAAATGTATCGATTTGCGAATATGAAGCCAAAATACATACTATTTCAAGAAAATCACATGCTTCCGCCTCAGAGTAGTGATTTATAACAAAAACATGTGTCAGACAATGCTTTTGTTTTGTGAAAGACGCTTGTTTTAGGCTAATTTGAGCATTTTTGCATATATAACTTTTTTCTGTGAATTGTATCGTTTTGCGAAGTTGAAGCTAAAATACACAAAATTTCAAGAAAATCACGCGTTTTCGCTTCAGATTCGTGATTTAGAACAAAAGGTTGAGTCAGACAACGCTTTTGTTTTCTGAAAGACGCTTGTTTTAGGATAGTTTGAGCATTTTTGCGTTTATAAGTTTTTTTCTATGACATGTATCGTTTTGCGAAGTTGAAGCTAAAATAAACACTATTTTAAGAAAGTCACGCGTTTTCGCTTCAGATGGTTGATTTAGAACAAAACGTTGAGTCAGACAACGCTTTTGTTTTGTGAAAGATGCTTGTTTTAGGCTAATTTGAGCATTTTGCGTTTATAAGTTTTTTCTGTGACATGTATCGGTTTGTGAAGTTGAAGCTAAAATAAACACTATTTCAAGAAAGTCACGCGTTTTCGCTTCAGATGGTTGATTTAGAACAAAACATTGAGTCAGACAACGCTTTTGTTTTGTGAAAGATGCTTGTTTTAGGCTAATTTGAGCATTTTTGCGTTTATAAGTTTTTTCTGTGACATGTATCGTTTTGCGAAGTTGAAGCTAAAATAAACACTATTTCAAGAAAGTCACGCGTTTTCGCTTCAGTTGGTTGATTTAGAACAAAACGTTGAGTCAGACAACGCTTTTGTTTTGTGAAAGACGCTTGTTTTAGGCTAATTTGAGCATTTTTGCATTTATAAGTTTTTTTTCTGTGAAATGTATCGTTTTGCGAATTTGAAGTTAAAAGACACACTATTTCAAGAAAATCACGCGTTTCCGCTTCAGATTGGTGAATTAGAACAAACAGTTGAGTCAGACAATGCTTTTGTTTTGTGAAAGACGCTTGATTTGGGCTAATTTGAGCATTTTTGCATTTATAAGTTTTTTCTGTGACATTTATCTTTTTGCGAAGTTGAAGCTAAAATACAGACTATTTCAAGAAAATCACGAGTTTTCGCTTCAGAGTAGTGATTTAGAAAAACAAGCTCAAATGAGCTAAGATCCTCGTCGTCTTAATGATGATGTAAAAAAGAATATGACGTCATTGTGATGTATAAGGTTTGCGACAAATTATCTGTGCTAATGCCCGGCTTGATTCCCGCAAACAAAATTCAAACAGCTTGCCTAGTTTCGGAGATAATGGTATAGGCGATTTCCATAGCGGCGATATTATGACGTCAACTTTTTTCTTAGAAGAATTTCCAAAATCGGAGATGGTTACTGCCTGCGCGTGGGCTTTCTGCATATACACGGCAAGTTTCACGAAGATCCGATGAAAACTCTCGTTGTGAAACAAAAAATAGGAATGACGTCATAAAAATTGATATGACGTCATAGTGACGTATCATATGTGCGTTAATTTATCTCTGCCAATGCCCTGTTCGATTCCCACAAACAAAATTCAAAAAGCTTGCCTAGTTTCGGAGATAATTTATTAGGTGATTTCCATTAGCAGAGATATTTTGACGTCATAACTTTTTTCCTAGGAGGAATTTTCAAAATCGGAGATGGTTACTGTCTGCGCAGGGTATTTTTACATATATATGCCAAGTTTCAGGAAGTTTCGATGAAAACTGTAGGCTGTAAAACAAAAAAGTCCACAAGAAGAAGATGAAGAACAACAACGTGAGTAAGACTTAGAGATCCTCCACGAGCATCTAAAAAAAAGTTGAGCCAGACAACGCTTTTGTTTTGTGAAAGACGCTTGTTTTAGGCTAATTTGAGCATTTTTGCGTTTGTAAGTTTTTTTCTGTGAAATGTATCGTTTGGTGAAGTTGAAGCTAAAATGCACACTATTTCAAGAAAATCAAGCGTTTTCCCTTCAGAGTTGTGATTTAGAACAAAAAGTTGAGCCAGACAACGCTTTTGTTTTGTGAAAGACGCTTGTTTTAGGCTTATTTGAGCATTTTTGCGTTTATAAGTATTTTCTGTGAAATGTATCGTTTTGAGAAGTTGAAGCTAAAATACACACTATTTCAAGTGCTGTTCGCTCCTGATTGGACAGGGATCAGGTGTGTTGATGCGTTGTTCGCTCCTGATTGGACAGGGATCATTTGTGTTGAAGCGCTGTGAAAACCCCAACTGAACAGCAAGGGGAGCCTGGTAAAGTGCTAGTTCAGTGGAGGATTTGTGAATGGGAACGCGCTGTTCGCTCCAACTGAACAGCAAGGGGAGCCTGGTAAAGCGCTAGTTCAGTGGAGGAGTTGTGAATGGGAATGGCAGGGTGGTTGGTTTGTCGGATCTAAGGATTTAAAGACCTGACTATAAAACAACTTCGCAGCGCACGTACACTTAATTACCCATTAAACAAGGGACGGGACCCTAACTAGAGACACATACTTACCAATATAACTGATCTATAAGGACTCTGGCTGTTGTGTGCGATGGGTTCCAGATACGTAACACTACCCCCTCCCCTTTTTCCAGACTCGTCCCGAGTCGTCAAATTTGCGTGTGACCAGCATGTGTAAGTTTTCCCCTTGTACGTTTTATCTACGGATCCCTGAGTGCGACATTTTTTCATACATGTCCCAAAAATAAATAACCTAGTGCGTTGCGTAACTCAACTATCAGACTCACACGGCCAACTTATATACATTGCCAGCGCTAAGACAGACACACAGGTGGGTTGCAAAACTTATTTACATTTTCTAATATTTACACTAACCATGGCCCAGGACCTGTTATCTGTGGGGAAAAAGGCACAGCAAAGTTAACAGTTTGTGTGGATGAGTGCTCAGCAGCTTGAAGGTCAGATGTCTTCATGGTTTCAGACCCCCCCCCCTCAAAAGGTCCCCCCTTTTTTTGTCTCACTGAACCTTCTTTTTTTTTCCTTTCTTCCTTCATACCTCAGCTGCTGGAGGCAACTCACCCTAACACAGCAGGCCATCCCACAGGCCATTTGAAGTGGCCTTTAAGCAAGAACCGGGAGGTAGCGCCTGCTCAATGCAGTCCCTGGCTCCTCGTGAATGAACTGGAGATGGACTGGATGCAAAACACACAGCATGATGAATGATGGGGCTGCCTGCAGGGCAGTCCTTGCAAAACACTGGAGATGGTCCTGGTGCACATGGTTAGATGGTGACATGGGGGCAATGCAACAAGGGCAGCAGGCATGGGGTCAAGGTAAAGGCAGGCAACAAAGGCATGGCAAGGCAAGTGCGGACCAGCAACTGTAGCACAACAGGCCAGCATATGAAGCTGGCCGGCCTCTGGTATGGTCCCGTGAGGTTCTGGAGGGAGTGCGGTGTGCCGGCCGCTCCAGAAACGGGCTCGGACCTACCCTACTGTCTCCCCCCAACCTATCGCCTTTGCCTGTCTTTGTCCATACCCACTCCCTTCGTTTGCAACAAGAAAACAACCAAATTTAGCCCCTTTTTATTTTATTTTTTATAATTACTTGTCCCTAACCCTCCTCTTCGTCTTTGTCCGGCTAACCTATCCTGTTCATCTACTCCCAACCCCGAAGTTTCTTTTTGGAGGGGACTAAGGAGAGACTAGCATCCTGTCTCGAGGCCCAATGAAGCCCCAGAATAGCCTCCCACATAATTCAACCATCTTACCAAGGTGGGCCCAGCGGCCTCCAGAGAGCTAAGGGATGGATGGTGTGAAGGGGTACATTTCCTAACTATCCAAGCATTTATTAACTTTAAACGACCCCGGGGCTTTTCCATACGCCTGGGTCTTTAAACTATCGATTCCCGTCGCCTGTGTTGGTGTCCATTATTAATTTGGGCCCTGCCCACAAATTTTCACTCGTGCCCTTGCACAATTTCATGGCTGGGCAGCAGGCTCACTTGGCAGGGATTTCCCTCCTGCCGGACTCTAACTACGGCACCCCCGGACCTGAGGCTGTCTCCGAGCCTACTTGCTCCCTCAACGCTGGGGGTTGCCCTTCCTGGAATTGCCCCCCTCCGATGTTCACGTGGCATTTTGGTGCTCCGGGTCCCGTTCCGCGGGTCGCCGTACCCACTACACTATCCCGGTCACTTGTGTGCTGTATCACGTGGTTGGGTTTCGTATATCATGACTCGCCCGCTAGGGTGGCTCAGTGTACATCGGGATGCGCAATAAAGCGGAGTTACCGACTGGCGCTCTTGCTTCCCATGCCCGCTGCACCTCGGACATTACAGTTGGCGACGAGGATGATTCGGCGAATCACGGCACACGGACGGGTTCCCGTTTTCGTCGGAGGCGACTTCGGATTGTTCTCGGAACAATTGGAGTGCTATTTCCACGCGAATGATGTGATCGACGAGAGCAAACAGAAGTCGATCTTGCTCGCCTCGCTGTCGGCGGAACATTATCGGCTGCTGAGTGATTTGTTGGCGCCGGGCAAGCCCCCGGATGACGAGCTGTCATTTCGGGACGTTGTGCGGGTGATGAAAGCGCACGTGGCGCCGGAGAAGTCTTCACAGCTCGCTCGATACCAGTTCGATCGCCTCTCGAGAGGTCCAGGGAGCGCGTTTCTGATTTCGTAGTGCGAGTGAAGCATGCTTCCGTGACGTGTAGGTTCACGGCAGAGGAACGTCCAGCTCGGCTCAGAGACCGTTTTATTGCCGGTTTGCAAGACGCGGAGATGATTTCGGCGATTCTACGGCTGAAGAGTGAAGCCATTACATTCGACTCGGCGGTCGACACGGCTACGGCAGTCGAGCAGACTCGCGGAGATGTTCGGGCTATCACCGGCCACAGCGTGCCGGATGGCCCGGAGACCCACGCGGGATCGCGGGCGGCCCGGGACGAGCGGCCTTTGGTGGCCCTATTTTCAATTGGCCCTGCAGCGGCGCGCCCGATGACGGTGGAAATTGAGGTGAACAAAACGCCGATCACGTTCCAGGTGGATACGGGAGCAGCTGTGTCAATCATGGGCGAACAGACCGCGTGTAGACTCAGCAGCCTGAAGCTTATCAGGTCCGACCTCGAACTGTTCACAAACACCCGCGAGAAGATAACGCCAGTCGGGATGGCAGACGTGTCTGTGCGGTACCAAGGCCAGGTCGCCACGCTTCGGTTGTACGTCGTGCAGGGGAGGGGACCGTCTCTCCTCGGCCGAGACTGGCTGGCGCGCATCAGGCTCGACTGGGCCGCCGTGAACCTTGTGCAACCCGTGCCGAGCCGATGGGAGGATCAGTTGGAGAAGATTCTTCAAAGACATCAAGGTTTGTTTTGCGACGACCTTGGGAAACTCAAGGCGTGGAGGCAAAGCTCTTCCTGAAGGAGGGGTGGTTCCTCGTTTTTTTAAGCCACGGCCGGTGCCGTATGCCCTGCGGGACAAGGTCAAGGGTGAGCTGAATAGGCTGGAGGCCTGTGGAGTGATCCAACGGGTGTCGTACTCAGACTGGGCCACCCCGGTTGTCACGGTGCTGAAACGGAATGGAGACGTCCGACTGTGCGGAGACTTCAAGTCCACCGTTAACCCGGGCTCAGCGTGGAGCAATATCCACTGCCGTCAATCGATGAAATATATGCACGATTGGCGGGAGTAAATACTTCACGAAGCTTGATCTGCGTGATGCGTATTTTCACCTGCCGATGGATCCCAGGAGTAGCGACCTTTTGACAATCAACACGTGTCAAGGGCTCTATCGATACACCCGACTCTGTTTCGGGATTGCTTCGGCCCCGGCCTCTGTGGCAGAAAGCCATGGACCAGGTTTGCATTGGCCTGCCCGCTCAGACCTACCTGGACGATGTGCTCATTGCAGGGAAACGGCAGACGAGCACCTAGCGAACATTGCCCAAGTGCTAACAAGGCTAGAAGCGTGCGGCCTGCGCTTGAACAGGGACAAGTGCGCGTTCTTCAAGCAGCACTTGGAGTACCTCGGGCACATCATCACGCCGGAGGGGCTGGTGAAAGGCCCTCGGAAGGTGGAGGCGATTCAGCGCATGCCGCCGCCTCGCGACAAGACGCAGCTACGCTCCTTCATTGGTATGGCCCAGTATTACCAAAGGTTCGTGCGCGGCTCAGCTCGCAGCTTGCGCCGTTAATGCGGTTGCTCAGGAAGGACGAGCGCTGGGCCTGGGGCCTGCACACCAGGCGGCGTTCGACCGCGTCAAGCGGCTGCTCACAGAGGATACGGTCCTCGTGCACTACGAGCCTGGCGTCCGCTCTTATTGGCATGCGACAGCTCGGCATATGGCATCGGGGCAGTGCTCTCCCACAGGATGGACGATGGTTCCGAGCGGCCTGTTTGTTTTGCATCCTGGACCCTATCCGCAGCAGAGCGGGAATATGCACAGATCGAGGCGAGGCCTCTCAGCCTCGTCTGGGGTGTGCGGAGATTTCATCAATACCTGCTGGGGCGGCATTTCACGTTGCAGACGGATCACAAAACACTGCAGTTCATCCTGAGACCCGAACGCGGGTTCCGTGGTGGCGGCCGCACGGATACAGCGGTGGTGTCTGTTTCTTGCTGGTTACAATTACGATATTCAGTTCCGGAGCACCGAGAAGCATGCGAACTGCGACGGGCTCTCGCGCTTGCCGTGCGCGGAGGCCCAGCTGCGTCTGAGTCGGCCGACCGGGTCGATGTGTTCGCACTTGGCCAGGTCCAAAGCGGGCCGATCACGGCCAAACAGGTCGCGGTGGAATCGGCTCGTGACCCAGTGCTCGCCCGTGTCGTTCAGGCGATTTATACGGGGAATTGGAGCGATTACCTTCAACGCCGGCATTCCAGCCTTTCACATCGCGCGCATCGGAGCTGTCGTTGGTCCAACGATGCGTTATGTGGGGAATGAGAGCGGTGATTCCACCGAAGTTCAGACAGCGGTGTTTGGAGGAGCTGCATGTCAGTCACCTTGGCATCGTGAAGACCAAGAGTCTTGCTCGTAGTCTTTTGTAGAGTCGGCTTCACCGAACACACCGGAATTTAGGTCGTGACCCTCGGATAAATCCGAAAGGCACGGGTCCCTTACAGGACAATGAATCACCAATAATTCGACCGCGTGGAGTAGGGTCAATTGCCAAACTTCAATATACCTAATTACCCACGGGCAAAGCTACCGGGAAAGTCACACCCTCGACAGACCTCGAGCGGGACGAGCCGTTACGGTGCCCGGACCGGTGTGTAACCCGAGCGGATGGTTACCAAGGCCTGTCGGTCCAAATGAACAATTTACTGCATCGCTGTTTCTCAACACCACCGTGCTAAGCCAATAAAAGAAATGACAGGGAACGAGCTGGGACATTCAACAATAGGGAAATTTATTACAATAAATTATCGGGGGGAAGCACGTAAGGCAGAGTTATCCGAATATCATGCAGGCAATATACAGTGAGCAAAAGCACTTAACAATTCGACTTAAGAGATGGGGCCCACACACAGACACACGCCCAAAATAAACGGACCCCGTCAGGTCTTTATTGAAGGCTTCCAGCTCGAGGAAAGGTGAGCTTGAGGCCAGAGCCTGTGCTTGGACCTGTCCGCATGTGCGGTCTTCGACGATCTGGCTCAGTGGCGGACTCAAACCCGCAGCTTTCACGTGGCGTCAAGGATAAAGGCACTAGGAGTGGAGCGGCAGACGCCAGCACGATTCGGCCGGCAAAAACAAGCGAGGAGGCGGCAGGCAGGCAAAGCAAGTGATTGTCCTCAGGCTCCGACACACAACCAGGCTCCGCCGCCAACACGAACATGAACACCAACACACACCAAAGGGAGCCTGGTCTTTTTATCCGCTCCCTGAGCGGGGCAGAGCCTCGGTGTCAGAGGCTCTGTTCGCTCCTGATTGGACAGGGATCAGGTGTGTTGACGCGCTGTTCGCTCCTGATTGGACAGGGATCTGGTGTGTTGACGCGCTGTGAAAACTCCAACTGAACAGCAAGGGGAGCCTGGTAAAGCGCCAGTTCAGTGGAGGGTTGTGAATGGGAACACGCTGTTCACTCCAACTGAACAGCAAGGGGAGCGTGTGTAAAGCGCTAGTTCAGTGGAGGAGTTGTGAATGGAATGGCAGGGTGGTTGGTTTGTCGGATCTAAGGATTTAAAGACCTGACTGTAAAACAACTTCGCAGTGCACATACACTTAATTACCATTAAACAAGGGATGCGACCCTAACTATAAACACATACTTACCGATATAACTGATCAATAAGGACTCTGGCTGTTGTGTGCGATGGGTTCCAGATTCGTAACATATTTGTGTGTTACTTGTGTGTTGTGTTCTATTGTGTGGTATTTGTGTTTTGTGTGCTGTTTGTGTGTAATTGTGTGTTATGTGCTATATGTGTGTTATTTGTGTGTTGCGTGCTGTTTGTGTGTTATTTGTGTTTTGTGCGATTTATGTGTTATTTTTTGTTATTTGTGTGTTGTCTGCTGTTGTGTGTAATATTTTGTTTTGTGTGCTATTGTTTTTTACTTGTGTGTTGTGTGCTATTTGTCTGTATTGTGTGTTGTGTGATATTTGTGTGTAATTTGTGTTGTTTGTGTTTTGTGTGCCATTTGTGTGTTATTTTGTGTTGTGTGCGATTTTGTTATTGTGTGTTGTTTGTGTTTTTGTTGCTATTGTGTTCTTTGTGTTTGTTTGCTATTTGTGTGTTATTATCTTGCCAAAGCAAGATATGTTACTCGATCGGTTTGTTTGTTTTTTGTTTATATATTTATAATTTGTCTGTTACAATTGATTTTCAACTTTCAACTTGCTCTCTAATCACAGTTCTAAAGCAATGGCTCTCAAACTTGACAGGTATAACTCGTGAGCGCAATAACTTTCGACGCCCAAAATTTCCAAGGTCAAGGTCAAAGGTCAAGGTCACCAGAAGGTCAAACATCAAAATCAACGAAACCTTAGCTTTTGAGTAAATTTTATCGGATCATCTCCAAACTTGGTGGATGTATAGCATATCGATAGGCGCTCAGCTGATTATTTTGGGGCGATCGGCCTTGACCTTCATGGTTAGCGCCTAAGGTCGAAGTTGACCTTCATGAAGGTCATTTTTAAATCTTTGACTAACAATATCGAGTAGTACGTCAAATTGAAGCCCTAGAAGAGTGTTTCTCAGATATATAAAAATTTCGTCGTTACGACGTCATTTGATGACGTCATGACGAAAAAACTGATTTTCATAAAAAATGAAACTCTCAAATCAAGGTCTTTTGGCAAGATAACCTTTGGCCTAAGCCAAAGTACGCTTTTTATTTGTGTTTTGTTGTACTATTTGTGTGTTATTGTGTGTTTGTGTCTGTTTGTGTGTTATTTTTGTTTTGTGTGCTATTTGTGTTTTTGCCTGTTTTTTGTTTTGTGTGTCTGCATTTGTGTGTTATTTGTGTTGTTTGCCTGTTTTTTTGCTTTGTGCGCTTTGTGTGTGTTCCGGTTCCCGATTGCTGCTTGCTTCCTTCCGTTTTCATTGTTGTGTCCTTTCCCCCCCTTGGCACTTGCTGGTTGCCAGTTGCCAATTGCTGAATGCCGGTTATATTTGTGCACAATTTGTGTTTTTGTGTTTTGTGGGCTACTTGTGTGTTATTTGTGTGTTGTGTGCTATTTGTGTGTTGTGTTCTATTTGTGTTTTGTGCTATTTGTGTGTTATGTGTTCTATGTGCTTCTTGTGTATTGTTTGTGTGTTGTGTGCTATTTGTGTGTTATTTGTGTTTGTGTGCTATTTGTGTTTATTGTGTGTTGCTTGTGAGTTGATTGTGCTATTTGTGTGCTATTGTGTGTTGTTTGTCCTTTGTGTGCCAATTTTGAGTTATTTTTGTGTTGTGGGCGATTTGTGTGTTGTGCTATTTATGTTTTGTTTGCTATTGTGTGTTGATCTGTGTTTTGTGTGCTATTTGCGTGTTATTGTATGTTGTCTGCTATTCGTGTTTTGTGTTCTATTTGTTTGTTACTTGTGTGTTGTGTGCTATTTGTGTGTAGTGTGCTGTTTGTGTGCAATTTGTGTGTTGTGTGCTATTTGTGTTATTTGTTTATTTGTGTGTTCTCTGCTGTTTGTGTGTAATATTTGTTTTTGTGTGCAATTTGTTTGTTATTTGTGTGTGTGTGTCTATTTGCGTGTTATTGTGTATTGTGTGATATTTGTGTGCCAGTTTTATTTGTGTTTTGTGTGCTATTGATTTTTTACTTGTGTGTTGTTGCTATTTGTCTGTATTTGTGTTTGTGTTCAATTGTGTGCAACTTGTGTGTGTTAGCTATTTGTGTGTTATTTGTGTGTCGTGTGATATTGTGTTGTTGTTTTTGTGTGCTGCTCGTGTGTTGTTTTTATGTTGTGTGCTGTTTGTGTGTGTGTGCTATTGAGTGTTATTTGTGTGTGTGTGCTATTTGCGTGTTATTGTGTGTTGTGTGCTATTTGTGTTATTGTGTGTTCTGTGCTTATTTGTGTTGTTTATGTTTTTGTGCTATTTGTGTCTGTGTTACTATTTGTGTGTGTGTGCTGTTTGTGTTTATTTTTTTTGGTGTGCTATTTTTGGTTTTTTGCCATTTTTGTTTGTGTGCCATTTGTGTTGTGTGCTTTCATATTGTTAAGGCTGTGGAAATTCGCAGACCACCATAAAGGACCTTAGATCAGTTATGACGATAATGTTACTGGCCGGGGTCAGCCGCCAACCGACCGCTCTGAACGGAGCCGCAAGTCGAGTCAGCCCGACCGATCACCCGGAATATAGATCGCCGCCCAGATAACTCCGAGCGACGGGTCCTTGTACAAGAACAGAAATACGCCAATCGGCAGATCACGTGGGTAGGGTCGATTGCCAATTCAATTTACCTAAATACCCACGTGATCCATCTACCGGGGTATTCCACCCTCGACGGAACTCGTACGGAAACAAACCGCCGAGGCGAGCTTGTCCGTGCGCGTTTCCGAGCGGCGTAATCGCCGAGAACCGTCGGTTCAAATGTCCCCCTATTACGGCAAACCAACGGCTAACTCCCAACATACGAAATGTTCAGTCAATGAGGAATGGACGCAACGAGCAGGTTTACATTCACACAAGGACATTTATTATAATGAAACACGTATGCAATTAAATAAGCAAAACACGTATGCAATTATACAAGCAACAAAAGCACGACAAAAGAACTACAACCGTCTACTTATTATGTACAGTCATTTACACTTAACAGCAGTTCCTACTTATTAGACGGCCCACGGACACACGTACACACACACACACACACACACACAACACACACACAACCACACACACACACAAGAAACGGTGGCAAAGGCCTTTAATCGCGAGCTCCAGCTCGGAGGACAGGTGAGCTGAAACTCAGAGCTGACTCGAACCTTTCCACCTCGTGTGGTCTTCAACTTGTCCGGACCGGGCTCCAGCGAGAGCGAGCTGGATCCAATCGCCCGATCCTTCCTGTCGATCGTTGCTTCCCCGTTGCTTCCTTCCTGTCGATCGTTGCCGATGCGTCGCACCAAGCCGGGAAACAAAATGGAGAACGAAAAGCTCCACGAACCAAGAGGAAGAGGAAGAAGAAGAGAAGAAGCCTCCACTCGCAGCTCGAGCCGAACAACCGGCTCAAGTTCCTTCCAAAACAAAGCAGCAGCCGAAGCTCACTGAGCCAGCCGAAGCAAAAAGCTTCCGAAGGCTTCAAGCCAAGCAAGCCAAACAGGACCCGACGGCTGAACGACTGCTCTCTCCAAAGCAAAAAAGCTTACTCCTCCCACGGGACTCAGCACACGAACTCTGCACACGGGACTCAGAACGGACTCTTCACGAAACTCTGCCACGGGACTTTCACGAACTCTTTATTCGGGACTTTCACGAACTCAGCCAACGAACTCAGCCCTATCACGGGACTCATACGAACTCAGCCCACGAACTCAGCCCACGAACTCAGCCCTACCACGGGACTCCCACGAACTCAGCCCACAAACTAGCCCTACACGGGACTCCACGAACTCTGCACACGGGACTCCCACGAACTCAGCCCACGAACTCAGCCCTACCACGGGACTCCCACGAGACTCTTTACACGGGACTTTCACGAACTCAGCCCTACCACGGGACTTACCCGAACTCTTTACACGAACAAGAAAGGATCACCTCTTTATCCTTTGCACCCCCTCCCCGCACCCGCGTTCTCATGCCCTCGTGATCCACCCTCCGCTCAACCACGGGTGGAGGAAGTGTTGACGTCACCGCAGGGTTCTTCTCCTCGTGTAGAAGAGGGGGAGGACGTCTCCATTGTTCGCTCCCTAACTATTAATCCATCCGCAGCGCATCTAATCGATCTCTGAACATTTAAACAATGAAAGGTGAGCTATCTAGGGAACATGCACTTATCGACATAGCTGACTAAGGAACCTGTATGTGTGTGCAATTGAATTCCAAATTCGTAACACTACCCCTCCCCTTTTTACAGACTCGTCCCGAGTCGTCAAATTTTCGTGTGACCAGCATGTGTAAGTTTTCCCCTAGTACGTTCTACCTTTGGATCCTTGAGTGTGACATTTCTTTATACGTGTCCCAAAAATAAATAACCTAATGCGCTGCGTAACTAACTAAACAAACTCTCACAGACTCATTCGGACAACTTAACTAAAATTGCCGGCGCTAAAACAAAAATGCAGGTGGGGTTCCACGTATTTACAATCTTAACTTATCTATTACATTACACTAACCATGGCCCAGGACTTGTGATCTGTGAAAGGGGAAAGGCAAAAGTCATAGCAAAGTCTTTGGTGCAGGGAATGGATGGAGATGGTCGCAAAACACAAAAAAACTGCAGTCCTTGCAAAACTGGATGGTCCTGGCGCACATGGTGATGGATGGACACAGGGGCAAACGCAAACAAGGTTCGCAGGCATGGGGTCATGGCAGAGGCAGGCAACTAGCATGGCAAGGTAAGCCCATGCAGAACAGGCAGCCTGCAGCACAACAGGCCGGCAGGTGAAGCTGGCCGGCCTCTTGTGTGGTTCCATCAGGTCTGGAGGGAGTGCGGTGCCGGCCGCTATGAAGGCGGCTCGGACATAGCCTACTGTCTCCCCCACTCTATTGCCTTTGCCTGTCTCTGTCCATACCCACTCCCTTAATTTGCCACAAAAACAACAAAATTTAGCCCCTCTTTATTTTATTTCCCTTTTATAATGTCTCCCTAACCCCCTTTATCGTCATTGTCCGGCTAACCTATCCTGTCAACCTAGCCTACTCCCAACCCCTACGTTCCCTCTCTGGAGGGGAATAGGAGAGACTAGCGTCCTGTATCGAGGCCAACGAAGCCTTAGAATGGCCTCCTCAGAGTTCAGCGATCTACCAAGGTGAGTCCAGCGGCCTACAACGAGCGAAGGATGG
>CM068955.1:15092962-15121602 GCA_035128595.1 Eptatretus atami
ATTTTCACTCGTGCCCTTGCACAATTTCATGGCTGGGCAGCAGGGCTCACTTGGCAGGGATTTCCCTCCTGCCGGACTCTAACTACGGCACCCCCGGGACCTGAGGCTGTCTCCGAGCCTACTTGCTCCCTCAACGCTGGGGGTTGCCCTTCCTGGAATTGCCCCCCTCCGATGTTCACGTGGCATTTTGGTGCTCCGGGTCCCGTTCCGCGGGTCGCCGTACCCACTACACTATCCCGGTCACTTGTGTGCTGTATCACGTGGTTGGGTTTCGTATATCATGACTCGCCCGCTAGGGGTGGCTCAGTGTACATCGGATGCGCAATAAAGCGGAGTTACCGACTGGCGCTCTTGCTTCCCATGCCCGCTGCCCTCGGACATTACAGTTGGCGACGAGGATGATTCGGCGAATCACGGCACACGGACGGGTTCCCGTTTTCGTCGGAGGCGACTTCGGATTGTTCTCGGAACAATTGGAGTGCTATTTCCACGCGAATGATGTGATCGACGAGAGCAAACAGAAGTCGATCTTGCTCGCCTCGCTGTCGGCGGAACATTATCGGCTGCTGAGTGATTTGTTGGCGCCGGGCAAGCCCCGGATGACGAGCTGTCATTTCGGGACGTTGTGCGGGTGATGAAAGCGCACGTGGCGCCGGAGAAGTCTTCACAGCTCGCTCGATACCAGTTCGATCGCCTCTCGAGAGGTCCAGGGGAGCGCGTTTCTGATTTCGTAGTGCGAGTGAAGCATGCTTCCGTGACGTGCAGGTTCACGGCAGAGGAACGTCCAGCTCGGCTCAGAGACCGTTTTATTGCCGGTTTGCAAGACGCGGAGATGATTTCGGCGATTCTACGGCTGAAGAGTGAAGCCATTACATTCGACTCGGCGGTCGACACGGCTACGGCAGTCGAGCAGACTCGCGGAGATGTTCGGGCTATCACCGGCCACAGCGTGCCGGATGGCCCGGAGACCCACGCGGGATCGCGGGCGGCCCGGGACGAGCGGCCTTTGGTGGCCCTATTTTCAATTGGCCCTGCAGCGGCGCGCCGATGACGGTGGAAATTGAGGTGAACAAAACGCCGATCACGTTCCAGGTGGATACGGGAGCAGCTGTGTCAATCATGGGCGAACAGACCGCGTGTAGACTCAGCAGCCTGAAGCTTATCAGGTCCGACCTCGAACTGTTCACAACACCCGCGAGAAGATAACGCCAGTCGGGATGGCAGACGTGTCTGTGCGGTACCAAGGCCAGGTCGCCACGCTTCGGTTGTACGTCGTGCAGGGGAGGGGACCGTCTCTCCTCGGCCGAGACTGGCTGGCGCGCATCAGGCTCGACTGGGCCGCCGTGAACCTTGTGCAACCCGTGCCGAGCCGATGGGAGGATCAGTTGGAGAAGATTCTTCAAAGACATCAAGGTTTGTTTTGCGACGACCTTGGGAAACTCAAGGGCGTGGAGGCAAAGCTCTTCCTGAAGGAGGGGGGGTTCCTCGTTTTTGTAAGCCACGGCCGGTGCCGTATGCCCTGCGGGACAAGGTCAAGGGTGAGCTGAATAGGCTGGAGGCCTGTGGAGTGATCCAACGGTGTCGTACTCAGACTGGGCCACCCCGGTTGTCACGGTGCTGAAACGGAATGGAGACGTCCGACTGTGCGGAGACTTCAAGTCCACCGTTAACCCGGGGCTCAGCGTGGAGCAATATCCACTGCCGTCAATCGATGAAATATATGCACGATTGGCGGGGAGTAAATACTTCACGAAGCTTGATCTGCGTGATGCGTATTTTCACCTGCCGATGGATCCCAGGAGTAGCGACCTTTTGACAATCAACACGTGTCAAGGGCTCTATCGATACACCCGACTCTGTTTCGGGATTGCTTCGGCCCCGGCCTTGTGGCAGAAAGCCATGGACCAGGTTTGCATTGGCCTGCCCGCTCAGACCTACCTGGACGATGTGCTCATTGCAGGGAAAACGGCAGACGAGCACCTAGCGAACATTGCCCAAGGCTAACAAGGCTAGAAGCGTGCGGCCTGCGCTTGAACAGGGACAAGTGCGCGTTCTTCAAGCAGCACTTGGAGTACCTCCGGCACATCATCACGCCGGAGGGGCTGGTGAAAGGCCCTCGGAAGGTGGAGGCGATTCAGCGCATGCCGCCGCCTCGCGACAAGACGCAGCTACGCTCCTTCATTGGTATGGCCCAGTATTACCAAAGGTTCGTGCGCGGGCTCAGCTCGCAGCTTGCGCCGTTAATGCGGTTGCTCAGGAAGGACGAGCGCTGGGCCTGGGGGCCTGCACACCAGGCGGCGTTCGACCGCGTCAAGCGGCTGCTCACAGAGGATACGGTCCTCGTGCACTACGAGCCTGTGCGTCCGCTCTTATTGGCATGCGACAGCTCGGCATATGGCATCGGGGCAGTGCTCTCCCACAGGATGGACGATGGTTCCGAGCGGCCTGTTTGTTTTGCATCCTGGACCCTATCCGCAGCAGAGCGGGAATATGCACAGATCGACGGCGAGGCCTCAGCCTCGTCTGGGGTGTGCGGAGATTTCATCAATACCTGCTGGGGCGGCATTTCACGTTGCAGACGGATCACAAAACACTGAGTTCATCCTGAGACCCGAACGCGGGTTCCGGTGGTGGCGGCCGCACGGATACAGCGGTGGTGTCTGTTTCTTGCTGGTTACAATTACGATATTCAGTTCCGGAGCCGAGAAGCATGCGAACTGCGACGGGCTCTCGCGCTTGCCGTGCGCGGAGGGCCCAGCTGCGTCTGAGTCGGCCGACCGGGTCGATGTGTTCGCACTTGGCCAGGTCCAAAGCGGGCGATCACGGCCAAACAGGTCGCGGTGGAATCGGCTCGTGACCCAGTGCTCGCCCGTGTCGTTCAGGCGATTTATACGGGGAATTGGAGCGATCTACCTTCAACGCCGGCATTCCAGCCTTTCACATCGCGCGCATCGGAGCTGTCGTTGGTCCAACGATGCGTTATGTGGGGAATGAGAGCCGTGATTCCACCGAAGTTCAGACAGCGGTGTTTGGAGGAGCTGCATGTCAGTCACCTTGGCATCGTGAAGACCAAGAGTCTTGCTCGTAGTCTTTTGTAGAGTCGGCTTCACCGAACACACCGGAATTTAGGTCGTGACCCTCGGATAAATCCGAAAGGCACGGGTCCCTTACAGGACAATGAATCACCAATAATTCGACCGCGTGGAGTAGGGTCAATTGCCAAACTTCAATATACCTAATTACCCACGCGGCAAAGCTACCGGGAAAGTCACACCCTCGACAGACCTCGAGCGGGACGAGCCGTTACGGTGCCCGGACCGTGTGTAACCCGAGCGGATGGTTACCAAGGCCTGTCGGTCCAAATGAACAATTTACTGCATCGCTGTTTCTCAACACACACCGTGCTAAGCCAATAAAAGAAATGACAGGGAACGAGCTGGGACATTCAACAATAGGGAAATTTATTACAATAAATTATCGGGGCGGGAAGCACGTAAGGGCAGAGTTATCCGAATATCATGCAGGCAATATACAGTGAGCAAAAGCACTTAACAATTCGACTTAAGAGATGGGGCCCACACACAGACACACGCCCAAAATAAACGGACCCCGTCAGGTCTTTATTGAAGGCTTCCAGCTCGAGGAAAGGTGAGCTTGAGGCCAGAGCCTGTGCTTGGACCTGTCCGCATGTGCGGTCTTCGACGATCTGGCTCAGTGGCGGGACTCAAACCCGCAGCTTTCACGTGGCGTCAAGGATAAAGGCACTAGGAGTGGAGCGGCAGACGCCAGCACGATTCGGCCGGCAAAAACAAGCGAGGAGGCGGCAAGGCAGGCAAAGCAAGTGATTGTCCTCAGGCTCCGACACACAACCAGGCTCCGCCGCCAACACGAACATGAACACCAACACACACCCAAAGGGAGCCTGGTCTTTTTATCCGCTCCCTGAGCGGGGCAGAGCCTCGGTGTCAGAGGCTCTGTTCGCTCCTGATTGGACAGGGATCAGGTGTGTTGACGCGCTGTTCGCTCCTGATTGGACAGGGATCTGGTGTGTTGACGCGCTGTGAAAACTCCAACTGAACAGCAAGGGGAGCCTGGTAAAGCGCCAGTTCAGTGGAGGAGTTGTGAATGGGAACACGCTGTTCACTCCAACTGAACAGCAAGGGGAGCGTGGTAAAGCGCTAGTTCAGTGGAGGAGTTGTGAATGGGAATGGCAGGGTGGTTGGTTTGTCGGATCTAAGGATTTAAAGACCTGACTGTAAAACAACTTCGCAGTGCACATACACTTAATTACCCATTAAACAAGGGATGCGACCCTAACTATAAACACATACTTACCGATATAACTGATCAATAAGGACTCTGGCTGTTGTGTGCGATGGGTTCCAGATTCGTAACATATTTGTGTGTTACTTGTGTGTTGTGTGCTATTTGTGTGGTATTTGTGTTTTGTGTGCTGTTTGTGTGTAATTTGTGTGTTATGTGCTATATGTGTGTTATTTGTGTGTTGCGTGCTGTTTGTGTGTTATTTGTGTTTTGTGCGATTTATGTGTTATTTTTTGTTATTTGTGTGTTGTCTGCTGTTTGTGTGTAATATTTTGTTTTGTGTGCTATTTGTTTTTTACTTGTGTGTTGTGTGCTATTTGTCTGTATTTGTGTGTTGTGTGATATTTGTGTGTAATTTGTGTTGTTTGTGTTTTGTGTGCCATTTGTGTGTTATTTTTGTGTTGTGTGCGATTTGTGTTATTTGTGTGTTGTTTGTGTTTTGTGTGCTATTTGTGTTCTTTGTGTTTTGTGTGCTATTTGTGTGTTATTATCTTGCCAAAGCAAGATATGTTACTCGATCGGTTTGTTTGTTTTTTTGTTTATATATTTTATTATTATTTGTCTGTTACAATTGATTTTCAACTTTCAACTTGCTCTCTAAGTCACAGTTCTAAAGCAATGGCTCTCAAACTTGACAGGTATACTCGTGAGCGCAATAACTTTCGACGCCCAAAAATTCCAAGGTCAAGGTCAAAGGTCAAGGTCACCAGAAGGTCAAACATCAAAATCAACGAACCCTTAGCTTTTGAGTAAATTTTATCGGATCATCTCCAAACTTGGTGGATGTATAGCATATCGATAGGCGCTCAGCTGATTAGTTTTTGGTGGCGATCGGCCTTGACCTTCATGGTTAGCGCCTAAGGTCGAAGTTGACCTTCATGAAGGTCATTTTTAAATCTTTGACTAACAATATCGAGTAGTACGTCAAATTGAAGCCCTAGAAGAGTGTTTCTCAGATATATAAAAATTTCGTCGTTACGACGTCATTTGATGACGTCATGACGAAAAAACTGATTTTTCATAAAAAATGAAACTCTCAAATCAAGGTCTTTTGGCAAGATAACCTTTGGCCTCAGGCCAAGGTACGCTTTTTATTTGTGTTTTGTGTACTATTTGTGTGTTATGTGTGTGTTGTGTGCTGTTTGTGTGTTATTTTTGTTTTGTGTGCTATTTGTGTTTTTTGCCTGTTTTTGTGTTTTGTGTGTCTGCATTTTGTGTGTTATTTGTGTTGTTTGCCTGTTTTTTTGTGCTTTGTGCGCTTTGTGTGTGTTCCGGTTCCCGATTGCTGCTTGCTTCCTTCCGTTTTCATTGTTGTGTCCTTCCCCCCCCCTTGGCACTTGCTGGTTGCCAGTTGCCAATTGCTGAATGCCGGTTATATTTGTGCACAATTTGTGTTATTTGTGTTTTGTGGGCTACTTGTGTGTTATTTGTGTGTTGTGTGCTATTTGTGTGTTGTGTGCTATTTGTGTGTTGTGTGCTATTTGTGTGTTATTTGTGTTCTATGTGCTTCTTGTGTATTGTTTGTGTGTTGTGTGCTATTTGTGTGTTATTTGTGTTTTGTGTGCTATTTGTGTTTTATTGGTGTGTTGCTTGTGAGTTGATTGTGCTATTTGTGTGCTATTTGTGTGTTGTTTGTCCTTTGTGTGCCAATTTTGAGTTATTTTTGTGTTGTGGGCGATTTGTGTGTTGTGTGCTATTTATGTTTTGTTTGCTATTTGTGTGTGATCTGTGTTTTGTGTGCTATTTGCGTGTTATTTGTATGTTGTCTGCTATTTGTGTTTTGTGTTCTATTTGTTTGTTACTTGTGTGTTGTGTGCTATTTGTGTGTAGTGTGCTGTTTGTGTGCAATTTGTGTGTTGTGTGCTATTTGTGTTATTTGTTTATTTGTGTGTTCTCTGCTGTTTGTGTGTAATATTTGTTTTGTGTGCAATTTGTTTGTTATTTGTGTGTTGTGTGCTATTTGCGTGTTATTTGTGTATTGTGTGATATTTGTGTGCCAGTTTTATTTTGTGTTTTGTGTGCTATTTGATTTTTTACTTGTGTGTTGTGTGCTATTTGTCTGTATTTGTGTTTTGTGTTCAATTTGTGTGCAACTTGTGTGTTGTTAGCTATTTGTGTGTTATTTGTGTGTCGTGTGATATTTGTGTGTTGTTTGTGTTTTGTGTGCTGCTCGTGTGTTGTTTTTATGTTGTGTGCTGTTTGTGTGTTGTGTGCTATTTGAGTGTTATTTGTGTGTTGTGTGCTATTTGCGTGTTATTTGTGTGTTGTGTGCTATTTGTGTTATTTGTGTGTTCTGTGCTATTTGTGTGTTGTTTATGTTTTGTGTGCTATTTGTGTTCTGTGTACTATTTGTGTGTTGTGTGCTGTTTGTGTGTTATTTTTGTTTGGTGTGCTATTTTTGTGTTTTTTGCATTTTGGGTTCTGTGTGCCATTTGTGTGTTGTGTGCTATTCATATTGTTAAGGCTGTGGAAATTCGCAGACCACCATAAAGGACCTTAGATCAGTTATGACGATAATGTTACTGGCCGGGGGTCAGCCGCCAACCGACCGCTCTGAACGGAGCCGCAAGTCGAGTCAGCCCGACCGATCACCCGGAATATAGATCGCCGCCCAGATAACTCCGAGCGACGGGTCCTTGTACAAGAACAGAAATACGCCAATCGGCAGATCACGTGGGGTAGGGTCGATTGCCAATATTCAATTTACCTAAATACCCACGTGATCCATCTACCGGGGTATTCCACCCTCGACGGAACTCGTACGGAACAAACCGCCGAGGCGAGCTTGTCCGTGCGCGTTTCCGAGCGGCGTAATCGCCGAGAACCGTCGGTTCAAATGTCCCCCTATTACGGCAAACCAACGGCTAACTCCCAACATACGAAATGTTCAGTCAATGAGGGAATGGACGCAACGAGCAGGTTTACATTCACACAAAGGACATTTATTATAATGAAACACGTATGCAATTAAATAAGCAAAACACGTATGCAATTATACAAGCAACAAAAGCACGACAAAAGAACTACAACCGTCTACTTATTATGTACAGTCATTTACACTTAACAGCAGTTCCTACTTATTAGACGGGCCAACGGACACACGTACGCACACACACACACACACACACACACACACACACACAACAACACACACACACACAAGAAACGGTGGCAAAGGCCTTAATCGCGAGCTCCAGCTCGGAGGACAGGTGAGCTGAAACTCAGAGCTTGACTCGAACCTTTCCACCTTGTGGTCTTCAACTTGTCCGGACCGCGGGCTCCAGCGAGAGCGAGCTGGATCCAATGCGCGCGATCCTTCCTGTCGATCGTTGCTTCCCCGTTGCTTCCTTCCTGTCGATCGTTGCCGATGCGTCGGCACAAGCCGGGAAACAAAATGGAGAACGAAAAGCTCCACGAACCAAGAGGAAGAGGAAGAAGAGGAAGAAGCCTCCACTCGCAGCTCGAGCCGAACAACCGGCTCAAGTTCCTTCCAAAACAAAGCAGCAGCCGAAGCTCACTGAGCCAGCCGAAGCAAAAAGCTTCCGAAGGCTTCAAGCCAAGCAAGCCAAACAGGACCCGACGGCTGAACGACTGCTCTCTCCAAAGCAAAAAAGCTTACTCCTCCCACGGGACTCAGCACACGAACTCTGCACACGGGACTCAGAACGGGACTCTTCACGAACTCTGCCACGGGACTTTCACGAACTCTTTATTCGGGACTTTCACGAACTCAGCCAACGAACTCAGCCCTATCACGGGACTCATACGAACTCAGCCCACGAACTCAGCCCACGAACTCAAGCCTACCACGGGACTCCACGAACTCAGCCCACAAACTCAGCCCTAACGGGACTCCCACGAACTCTGCACACGGGACTCCACGAACTCAGCCCACGAACTCAGCCCTACCACGGGACTCCCACGAGACTCTTTACACGGGACTTTCACGAACTCAGCCCTACCACGGGACTTACCGAACTCTTTACACGAACAAAGAAAGGATCACCACTCTTTATCCTTTGCACCCCCTCCCCGCACCCGGCGTGACTCATGCCCTCGTGATCCCCTCCGCTCAACCACGGGTGGGAGGAAGTTGTTGACGTCACCGCAGGGTTCTTCTTCCTCGTGTAGAAGAGGGGGAGGGACGTCTCCATTGTTCGCTCCCTAACTATTAAATCCATCCGCAGCGCATCTAATCGATCTCTGAACATTTAAACAATGAAAGGTGAGCTATCTAGGGAACATGCACTTATCGACATAGCTGACTAAGGGAACCTGTATGTTGTGTGCAATTGAATTCCAAATTCGTAACACTACCCCCTCCCCTTTTTACAGACTCGTCCGAGTCGTCAAATTTCGTGTGACCAGCATGTGTAAGTTTTCCCTAGTACGTTCTACCTTCGGATCCTTGAGTGTGACATTTCTTTATACGTGTCCCAAAAATAAATAACCTAATGCGCTGCGTAACTAACTAAACAAACTCTCACAGACTCATTCGGACAACTTAACTAAAATTGCCGGCGCTAAAACAAAAATGCAGGTGGGGTTCCACGTATTTACAATCTTAACTTATCTATTACATTACACTAACCATGGCCCAGGACTTGTGATCTGTGAAAGGGGAAAGGCAAAAGTCATAGCAAAGTCTTTGGTGCAGGGGTATGGATGGAGATGGTCGCAAAACACAAAAAACTGCAGTCCTTGCAAAACTGGATGGTCCTGGCGCACATGGTGATGATGGACACAGGGGCAAACGCAAACAAGGGTTCGCAGGCATGGGGTCATGGCAGAGGCAGGCAACTAGGCATGGCAAGGTAAGCCCATGCAGAACAGGCAGCCGCAGCACAACAGGCCGGCAGGTGAAGCTAGCCGGCCTCTGGTGTGGTTCCATCAGGTCTGGAGGGAGTGCGGTGGTGCCGGCCGCTCTGAAGGCGGGCTCGGACATAGCCTACTGTCTCCCCCCACTCTATTGCCTTTGCCTGTCTCTGTCCATACCCACTCCCTTAATTTGCCACAAAAACAACAAAATTTAGCCCCTCTTTATTTTTATTTCCCTTTTATAATTGTCTCCCTAACCCCCTTTATCGTCATTGTCCGGCTAACCTATCCTGTCAACCTAGCCTACTCCCAACCCCTACGTTCCCTCTCTGGAGGGGAATAGGGAGAGACTAGCGTCCTGTATCGAGGCCCAACGAAGCCTTAGAATGGCCTCCTCAGAGTTTCAGCGATCTACCAAGGTGAGTCCAGCGGCCTACAACGAGCGAAGGGATGGATGGTGCGAAGGGGTACATCTCCTATCTACCCTAACATTCATTAACCTGAAACTACCCCGGGGCTTTCCAAAAACGCCTCACACTTTAAAACTATCGGTTCTAAAACCATGATTCCCGTCGCCTGTGTTGGTGTCCATTATAAATTTGGGCCTTGCCCTCAATTTTCATTAGTGCCCTCGCACAATTTCCTGGCTGGGCAGCGTGGCTCAACTAGCAGGAACTCCCCCTCTGCCGAACTCTAACCATGGCACCCCAGGCACGTAAGCTGCCTCCGAGCCTAGCTGCTCCTATAAATGTGGGGGGTTGCCCTCTCTGGCATTGCCCCCCTCCGATGCCCACATGGCGTGTTTGATGCCCCGGGTCCCTTTCCGAGGGTCGCCCGTGCCCACTACACTGCCCCCGTGGCATTCTGGCGCTACGGGTCCCGTTTCCGACGGGTCGGCCGTGCCCACTACTCTATCCCGGCCCCTCTTTGGGCCCTTGGCCTACTCTGGCCGACTAGTCCGGTGCCTGGGGTGCCCACTAAACAAAACTCACCTTTCCAAGCCACGCTCCCAGCCGGTCCATTAACTCTTCACCCCTCCAAACGGGTTTCGTGCCTTCTCTCGACACCAACAACAAAACGACCTCCTGTTAGTAAATTTGAATAACCTACTAGCTAACATTAAACTGACCCGGGGTCTCTTGGGTGGGAATCATCTCTCCCCCAACCAGTCATTCGCACCATGCATACCACATTCGCTCCACTCGCACACTTGGGCCCACTGTCCCACACTCATTCTCCACACACTTTCCATTTCACAACTCACACAACCTCCACACTGCCATCCTTCTAACTAAATCCCCTGACTAACTCGTGCTCCCTCGTCATCCCTTAAAACTCATGCACGTTCCATTTACTCTACGTAGCTAAGCTACGTCTCCACTACACATTTCCAGTCTGTCCGTGTCTCCAAAAATCTAAAAATTCCATTTCCTAAATCTAAACTAAAATCCCTCTAACTAATCCATTCCACGGGCTCCATGAGGTACAACCCATGTCCCATGAAGCGGGTCTCACTAACTCTAACCCATCCTCCTAACTAGTACTACCTGTGCCCCAAAACAAGGGGGTCTTCCACCCCTTGCCTGGGAATCCTGTTCACCCGAAGCGAGGCTTGCTTCTCAACTCTTTTTTTTTTTTCATAATGCGCACACCAGCGCGGCAGTTCACAGCCGCGCTCTTTTTTCCGTGACGTCATGGCAGCTGCTTGCGCCCCGCGCACCTCGTCCCTCTTGGACGGTACCGTCTGGCAGGAATTCCCTTCTGCCGGATTCCAAACACACGTGCAGCCATGACGTCACTCTGCGCATCTCAAAGCAAGCCCCGCGTTTCGAGGGTTCCCCACGCGAACACATGTGCTCTGCTCGTCGGAGCTTTCAAACACGCTCGCGTGGAGACCCATCCGGTCCAAATTCCGAATCCAGCCTAGCTTCTGTCCGTCCGCGGATCGGCTAACATCCACCGCTTGCGTTTCCGGACCGGGTTTCACCTGCGCAGCCGCGCACGATGGCGGCCTTGTGCGTAGCACAGCACGGACCCCGCGCTCGCTGCTGTGCAAACCCGGCACGGTTCTCAAATAGCTGCGGCCGCTACTCGGCCCTTGTCCTTCATCTGGTCCCATCGTCGTCACCGTTCAACGCACACACTCCTGCGTGCCACGACGCTCACACCCATCCTCCACCATGGCACTCGGACACGGGGATGCGGTTGCGTTTCTCCGCATACAGACTGTCATCTCGCTTACACAAGCAGACCTCACACATGCTGTCTCTCTTACATACTGTGCTTCACTCATCGTGCCGTTTCACTCACACGTGCCGTTTCCCTCGCACACGTGGTTCCACTCACACACGGTACTTCACTCATACATGGGCTTCCACTCGCAGAGAGGTTTCACATACACACGTCATTCTTCCACACGTGGTGCTTCTTCCACACACGAAGTGCTGGGAAGCACGCACCCCGGCACACTCGTGAATACACCACTCACACACGGGGTCTCTTCCACACACGGTGCGCGTTTCAACACGCACGCTGCACTCGCACCTTTCACCACACACACCGGGCCAATCACACTGGGGAATCGTGCCACCACAAGGGTTCCGCGGGGCCTCCATACCCCCCAAGCTCCTCGTGCACCCGTCAACAGCACTCGCCCCTCTAACTCGCTCGGCACGACGAACTCACCTGGTCGTGATTCGCTTCAAGGGAGAATAGCGTCTCCCTCCGTTCCCGAAGGAGGCTATCCAGCTGCTCCGCACCGGGTCACGAGACAGTCCCCAGCTCGCCCCCATTAAGCCTCGCTACCTCTGTGTGTGTGTGTCCGTCTTTAACCGCCGTCCAATTCACCCTCTATCTCCCATGTCTCTGTAACATTTTATTTCTGTTGTCTCTGCGTGTCTATTAGTTTTCTGTTTCTGTCTGGCTCCATTTTCCTTCCCGTCTGAGTCGTTCTTTCCTCTCTGAGGCCCCATTAATGTTCGTTATCTTTCCGGAGTTTTTTCCATCTCTGTGGACTCCAATTTTGCTCTCTCCTCGAAGTTGATTAATTTCAAACTTCATATTGTTTTTGTTTTCCTTTCCCCACTGTTCCTCTCGTTCTTCCTTCTCCAATCTCATCGTTTCTTTCAATTGGCTTAGTTTTTTTCCCGTTTCGTTCGTTGTTCATTCTCTATCTCCTCGCACTCCAGCCTCGCCTTTTCTTTCAATTGGTCCACCTCAAATTCATGTTCTTTTGTTTTCTATTCCACTGTTCCTCTCGTTCTTCCTTCTCCAATCTCGTTGTTTCCTTCAATCGACTGATTTCTCCTTCCTGCTTCATTCCTTGCTCCTTCACTTTCTCCTCATACTCCAACCTATTTTTTTTCCTTTTGTGTTCAGTTTGAAATTCATACTCTTTTTGTTTTCTATTCCACTGTCTCTCTGTTCCTCATTCTGCAATCTCGTTATTTCCTTCAATTGACTGATTTCTTTTCTCCTGTCTCAATTCGTTCTTCTTCCATTACTCTTTCTGCATCTCATTCTGCAATCTGGCCTTCGCTTCCAGCTGTTCGATCTGTACAGTGTGGTTCCTTAACGTTTCTTCTCCGTTTTCGTTCTTCTTCTCTCACCATCCTCAACTCGTTTTGTAATTCCGTCTCTTTGTTTTGGTGTTTCTGTAACTCAGAAGCTTTCTTTCTAATTCCTTTTCTCATCTCCGCACACTCCAACCTTGCTTTGGCTTCCAACTGTTTAATCTGTACAGTGTGGTTCCTTAACGTTTCGTTCTTGCTGTCGTTCTTTCTTTCAACGTCCTCAGTTCATTTGTAGTCCTATCTCTTTGTTTTGTGTTTCAGTATTCTCAGAAGCTTTCCTTTCTAAAATTCGTTTTTCATCTCTACACCTCTCTTTCACATTCTTTTCTTTCTCATTTCATCCATTTCCCTCCTGTATTTATTTAGGTATTCCAGGCGATCCTCTTTCAGCTCCTGAACTTTTCTGTGCATCGGCCAATCGTTGTGCTTCCGTGTGCACATAATCCTTATGAACCCAGTCTGCGTTGGCTAAGTCCTTTTCCAACCCCCGAATTGTTCCTGTGCCTCGGCCAATTCAGTTTGCAATGTACTGCCGCGCCCTGCTCGCCTGCCATGCCCCCGTGCGTTTGAAACCGGTGGGCGGGAGCGCTTCCCCCGCCGTGCCGTGCGGCTCGTTGCGCTATTAATAGCTGCCCGCTCACGCCTCGTGCCGCGCTGAGGTGCGGCCGCGCCTCCATCTTGCGATTCCGAGTTTGTTTGCCGAAAAAGTTCCTGTACAGGCCGCTGCCCCTGACTACTATTCGTGGTGCGGTTATAAATAATAAAACGGAGAACCAGGTACATTGTTGCATCGCCGTATTTCCCAACCTTCTGGTACGGGTCCAACCCGTATGGCGATGGCGTCCTGGACCATGGATTCTAAACATTCCAAATCCATTCCTAATCCCTCCTGCCCTGCTCGCCTTGGCTGAACATTTTACGTGCTGGGAATAAAATTTATAACGCTCGTAATTTGGGGAACATGGGGGGGGGGGGGGGGGGTGGGTTTGCTCCGTATACCCCTGATCCGACTCCGTGAATTTTGCTACGGAGGCGGAGGGGGCCGAATCGCACTCCTGACAACCAGTTTTACGGGCCGGGGGTCAGCCGCCAACCGACCGCTCTGAAGGAGCCGCAAGTCGAGTCGGCCCAACCGATCGCCCGGAATATAGATCGCCGCCGATAACTCCGAGCGACGGGTCCTTGTACAAGAACGAAATACGCCAATCGGCAGATCACGTGGGGTAGGGTCGATTGCCAATCTTCAATTTACCTAAATACCCACGTGATCCATCTACCGGGGTATTCCACCCTCGACGGAACTCGTACGGAACAAACCGCCGAGGCAAGCTTGTCCGTGCGCGATTCCGAGCGGCGTAATCGCCGAGAACCGTCGGTCCAAATGTCCCCTATTACGGCAAACCAACGGCAAACTCCCAACACACGAAATGTTCAGTCAATGAGGGAATGGACGCAACGAGCAGGTTTACATTCACACAAGGACATTTATTATATGAAACACGTATGCAATTAAATAAGCAAAACACGTATGCAATTATACAAGCAACAAAGCACGACAAAAGAACTACAACCGTCTACTTATTATGTACAGTCATTTACACTTAACAGCAGTTCCTACTTATTAGACGGGCCCACGGACACACGTACGCGCGCACACACAAACACACACACACACACACACACACACAACCACACACACACACACAAGAAACGGTGGCAAAGGCCTTTAATCGCGAGCTCCAGCTCGGAGGACAGGTGAGCTGAAACTCAGAGCTTGACTCGAACCTTTCCACCTCGTGGTCTTCAACTTGTCCGGACCCGGGTTCCAGCGAGAGCGAGTGGATCCAACCGCCGCGATATTCCTGTCGATCGTCGCTTCCCCGAGGTCCAACTCCAAGGAGGCCGATGCGTCGCACCAAGCCGGGAAACAAAATGGAGAACGAAAAGCTCCAACGAACCAAGAGGAAGAGGAAAGAGAAGGAAGAAGCCTCCACTCGCAGCTCGAGCCGAACAACCGGCTCAAGTTCCTTCAAAACAAAGCAGCAGCCGAAGCTCACTGAGCCAGCCGAAGCAAAAAGCTTCCGAAGGCCTCCAAGCAAGCCAAGCAAGCCCGACGGCTGAACGACTGCTCTCTCCAAAGCAAAAAAGCTTACTCCTCCCACGGGACTCAGCACACGAACTCTGCACACGGGACTCAGAACGGGACTCTTCACGAACTCTGCCACGGGACTTTCACGAATCTTTATTCGGGACTTTCACGAACTCTTTATTCGGGACTTTCACGAACTCAGCCAACGAACTCAGCCCTACACCGGGACTCACACAAACTCAGCCCATGAACTCAGCCCTACCACGGGACTCCCACGAACTCTGCATACGGGACTCCATGAACTCAGCCCAACGAACTCAGCCCTACCACGGGACTCCCACGATGCTCTGCACACGGGACTCCCACGAACTCAGCCCACGAACTCAGCCCTACCACGGGACTCCCACGAGACTCTTTACATGGACTTTCACGAACTCAGGCCCTACCACGGGACTCCCCGAACTCTTTACACGAACAAAGAAAGGTCACCTCTTTATCCTTTGCACCCCTCCCCCACACCGGCGTGACTCATGCCCTCGTGATCCACCCCCGCTCAACCACGGGTGGGAGGGAGTTGTTGACGTCACCGCAGGGTTTCTTCTTCCTCGTGTAGAAGAGGGGGAGGGACGTCTCCATTGTTCGCTCCCTAACTATTAAATGATCCGCAGCGCATCTAATCGATCTCATAACATTTAAACAATGAAAGGTGAGCTATCTAGGGAACATGCACTATCGACATAGCTGACTAAGGGAACCTGTATGTTGTGTGCAATTGAATTCCAAATTCGCAACAATAAGTATATGTGTAGTTAGATTTCCCCACCGTTGTTTAGAGGGAATTTCCGTGTTCACCGGGCTGCGATCCTTTGAGATAGCCGTTTTTCTTTTCTCTAACATTATTTTTGGACCAATCATCCCCCACAACCAAATCGCCACCACCAACATCATTCCCAAGAACTACAACTCAAACACCACCACCTTCGCCTCTTTACCTCCAGAACTCCACCCCGCAAACATCGCTTCACACCCATTCTCAAACGACGCCCGCCAGCAACCAAATCGCCACCACCATACACCCTTCCCAAACCACCACAACAAACTCCCCCACACCTTCGCCTTTCTAACCGAACGTCGTGCCATGGGTTGTGAATGGGTTCCTTTCGCCTCGAAAAGCGGATCAAGAATGATTCACGCCACTTTTCATCCATCCAATGGCTGAGCATCAGGTTGGTGTAGCCCCGCCTCCGAACCCGCTGTGATCCACAATTAGCATATGCGCTCCTCCCCCGGCCTATATAAGTGCGAGCACAACGCAGCTCGAGGCAGTCTGGAGAGTCGGGCGATGGAGCTCGAAGCAGACGGGAAAGGCAGACGGGGGCGAAACGCCGGGAGAGAGCTCACCGACACGCCAGGGGCACGAAGCCATGCGCAGCTACGCTGACATCGCGTCTTGCCCGCCATCGTGCCAACGAGGGCGCGGGTAAGACCCTTCGGTCTCGTGGACCTGGCCGCTCATCCAGGTTCCACGCACATTTGGTCCACGACCCTGTCTGCCACCCTTGCTTTGAGGGTGGCTTTTCCTTTGCTTTTGTGTAAAATGCATGTGGTGGCGCCGTCTTATAAGTAGAATTGTCTAAGCGTGCATGTGAAATAAAGACTTTATTCGTTGTAACTCTGCCTTTGCTTGCTTTCACTGTATACATGCCTGAATTACTGTATGGCTGTAAAAATACGTGCTTGTCTGAGTGTGCAATAAATGTGCTTGTTGAACTGTTCCCCATCTCGTTGCGTCCTTTCCTTGTTTGAAAGTTCCATCTTGCATCACGGAAGGAATTGGTAGAGGGGTTGTAAGCACCGGTAAATAATCACATCCGTCGGGGCCGGCGATAACACCGCTCGCTTATCACTGAAGCACGGAACGGACAGCTTAAGCGGTTCCATGTCGTCGGCCGGCCAGCGGCGAGGTACGATCGCCCGTTAACTACCCGCGCAGGTACTTAGGTAGGTCGAGTTTGGCGAACAACCCTATCCTGCGCGGGGGCCAATTGGCACGATTGTGGTGGGGTCGAAAGACCCACCGTGACTAGCTCCTGGCGGTAGTTCCAAGGAGGGTCCGACTGAATTGTCCGTTCACGGTGTGGCGACGCGGTCGAATTTGAGTTAACGTGGCCGATCGCACGCCGGTGTGACCGAAATCGTAACACTGGTGTACAGGAGTGTGGGATTCAAATCCACCTCGGTCTCCAACTAAATTCACGGCAGTCGGAACAGGGGTGTGTGAAGCGATCCCCCCGTTCCCAATTATGAGCGAGTTAAAAAAAAAAAAAGTTAATCCTTCCGAGAAATAAGATGGAGTTTCAAGCGAGCGGGTGCCAGGGGGTAGAAATGAATATGTGTTGCGTAATGTAGAATCCATGGTCCAGGATGAAATCCCGACGCAGGAAATGCTTGTTGTTTGCAGGAAGCAATTCCCCCCCCAACCGAACCCAGACGCCGAAATGGCGCGGCAGCGGCCGCGGTGTATGACCACCTGCCCTCCCCTCTCCGCCAAACCCCCCCGATCCTTGCCGAATCGGCTCAGACCGAGCGACCCGACATGGCCCCAGCTTATTCGCCATTCTGGCAGGAATCAGTGGGGAATGCAAGAATGAAAACGAAATAAAAGGCATGAACTCCACGGAAAGATGGATACAAACACGAATGAAATAAAAACAAATGCGTGCAGAATGAATAATAACATGAAACGCTAAATATACAGGCAGGTGAAGAACGGAATGAAAGAAGAAAATGAAAAAAATGCGGGGTGACGATGCAAGCAAATAGGCGTGGACCTGGCAGGCAAGGCATAATGGCATTTGCGTGCAGGAAAACGTGGACGCCGGCGAAATGGCGACGCCCACGTGCTGGGCAAAACGAACTGAGGGGGAGTTGCAAACGGCTGTCCGGCCGCGCATGGAAGCGGGGGGAGGACAATAATTCGGGAGACGTTGTTGGCGAGGGTAGTGAGAGAAAGCAACAGTGCGGACCAGAGGGAAAAATAAATGGGGTGACCAAATGTGTGAGACGAGACACGAGGTGACGACAGAAAGAATAAAGAAATTAACAGAACACGGGAGATAGAGGTGGAATTGGACGGGGTTAAGGGAACGAGCACACACACGGAGTTTAGTGGAGGATAATGGGGGGCGAGCTGGCAGAACGAGTTGGGACCCTGCGAGCAGCTTGGATAGCCTCCTTTCGGAGAACGGAGGGAGACGCTATGCTCCTTGAAGCTTATCGCGACCAGGTGGTCCGGTCGAGCTTTGCGAAGGTAGAGGGGATGAGTGCTGTGGATGGTGTACACGAAGCTTTTTGGGAGGTATGGAGGCCCGGGAGGCCTAGAGGTGATCGATTCCCAGTGTTGATTGTCCGCGGTGTGTGTGTGGTTGAAAGGTGGGAGTGCGCCCCCGTGTGGAGTGTGTGGTCACGAAGTTGTGGCCGGGAGGTGCGTGCTTCCAGCACTCCCGGGGGTGAGTGGAAGCCCGTGTATGAGTGAGACACCGCGTGAGTGTCACCGCGTGTGTGAGTGTGGTATGTAGGTGAGTGAAGCAACGGTGTGGGAAAGGAGACAGCGTGTGTGAGGCGCTGTGTGTAAGGGAGTGAACGGTGGGCATGCGGGAGCACCCGAGCCGCGTCTCCCGGTGTGAGTGTAAGGCGCGGATGTGTGAGTCTCGTGACACACACGTGGTTGTGCGTGGGTTGGAATGAGCTTGAGCGCGGAGTGCGACGTGAGACACGGCGACAAGTGAAGGAACAAGGGCCGGGGAGCGGGCCGTAGCTATTTTGAGCACCGCGCCGGTTTACACAGCAAGCGAGGCGAGTTCCTGCTGTGGTACGCACGAGGCCTCCACGTGCGCACTTGCGGGATGAAGCCCGGTCCCGTAAACGCCCGCCGGTATATGTTGCCGATCCCCGCGACGGACAAAAGGTAGGCTGGATAACGGATTTGGACCGGATGGGTTCTCCACGCGGGCGTGTGTGTGAAGCTTCCGATGGGCAGAGCACAATGTGTTCCGTGTGAGGGAACCGCCCTCGAAACGCGAGGCTTTGTTTTTTTTTGATGCGAGGGTGACGTCATGGCTGCACGTAGGGTTGGAATCCGGCAGGAAGGGAAAATCCCTGCCGGATGTGCCGTTCAAGAGGGACGAGGTACGCGAACAAGCTGCATGACGTCACGGGCAAGGTGCGCAGGTTGCGAGTTGCCGCGCTGGTGCTGCGGCATTAAAAAATAAATAAAAAAAATAAAAGCAGACCTCGTTCGGGTGAACAGATTCCTGGGCAAGGGGTGGAAGACCCCTGCCTGGGCCACCAGGATACAACTAGTTAGGGGGAAGGGTTATGTTGTTAGACCGGCTTCATGGGGCAGGGGTAGTCCTCATGGAGCCCGTTGGAATGGCATTAGTTAGGGGGATTTTAGTTGAGATTTTAGGATGGGAAAATGTTTTTTGGAAGATTGAGACAGTGACAGACTGTGGATGTTAGTGGGGGAACGTAGCTAGCTTACGTAGTGTTAAAAGGACGTGCTGTATTTTAAGGGACACGTGGGAGCAGAGGTAGTTAGTGGGGATGTATGTGAGCAGGATGGCAGAATTCAGCGGTGTGGTTGAAGAGTTGTGAGTGGAGGCTTGATGACGTGAGTAGGCCAGCCTGGGTCTGTTGTGTATGGAGTGAATGGGGGAATGCATGGTGCTATGAGTGATGTGGGGGAGGAGTGACTCCGCCCAAGGGACCCTGGGGTCAGTGTAATGCGAGGTTAGGGGTTAGTCCAAATTTACAAATGGAGTGTCGTTTTGTTGTTGGTGGGGAAGTAGGCTCGATACCTGTTGAAGGGGTGCAGGAACCTGTTGACGGGCTGGGCGTGCTGCGAAAGGTGAAGTTATCCGCTGAGTGGGTACCCCGGGCACTGGGCTAGTCGGCCGGTAGGCCAAGGTCCCATGGGCCGGGATAGTGCAGTGGGCCACGGGTGACCCGGCTGATGCGGGCGCCGGGGCGCCCAATAGGCCCGTGGCAGTGCGTGGGCAAGGGTGACCCTCCGAAAGGGGGGGGCCCGGTGGCGCCAGCCTGCACGTGAGTGTTGAGGGGAGTGCCAGGGAGGGCACTCCCCGTTTAGGGAGCTGGTAGGCTCGGAGGCAGTGTAGTGCCCGGGGGTGCCATCGTAAGTTGAATCGGCAAGAAGGTAGTGCCCTGCCAAAGGGAGCCCACGCGTCCAAAGCACGAAACGTGTGAGGGCATGGGCGGAAACCTCGAAGGGCATGGCCCGGAATTTCCGAGGACACCAAACACAGGCGACGGGAAAATCCTTTGGTTGTTTAGAAACCGATAGTTTAGCGAGAGGCGCTTGTTGAAGCCCCGGGGTAGTTTAAGATAAATGTTAGGGTAGATTAGGAAGTGTACCCCTCCGCACCATCCATCCCTTTCGCTCTGTTGTGGGCCGCTGGACTCCACTTTGGGGTAAAGATCACTGAAATCTGAGAAGGCCATCCTGAGGCTTTATTTGGGCTCGACACAGGACGCATAGGCTCTCCCTCATTCCCCTCCGGGAAGGGAACGTAGGGGTTGGAGTTAGGCTAGAGACGATTAGGTTAGCCCAAACAAGGACGATAAAGGGGTTAGGAGAACGAAATTATAAGTGGGGGAAGTAAAAATAAAATTAAAAAAAAAAATAAAAGTTGGGCTAAAATTGGTTTTAACAAATTAAGGGAGTGGGTATTGAACATGAGACAGGCATAAGGCGATAGGTTGGGAGGTAGGCAGTAAAGGTTAGGTCCGAGCCGCCTTCTGAGTGGCCAAGCACCACGCGCACTGCCCTCCGCCAGCCCTCGCATCTCAAGGCCTGTGCCGGCCACTTCATATCGCTGGCTGTTACTGCAAGGCCTGTGCCGGCCACTTTCATCGGCTGGCTGTTACTTGCAAGGCCTGTGCCGGCCACTTCATCGGCTGGGTGGTTACTGCAAGGCCTGTGCCGGCAACTTCATCGGCTTGGCTGTTACTGCAAGGCCCTGTGCTGGTCGATCATCTGCTGGCTTTTTGCTACAACAGCCCTGTTTGCTTCATGGCCTTGCCTGCCCAGCACTTTGCCAATCCATGCCTATGCCCATGTCCACCAGCCCCGTTCTGTTTTGGGCATTCCCCCAACCCCCCCCTTTTTTGTTCAATGCCATGTGCGCCAGGATCACGCGGAATTTTGCAGGGGACTGCCCTGTTTGGCAGCTACAAACACGGGCCCTGCAGTGGCGGCCGTGCACCATGTTTGTATCCAATCCATCATCGGTTTGTGGTTCATAGCGTGTGCTGCTTGAGCCAGCACGGAGACTGCGTTTGTCAGCCCGTGGCACAGTTTGTGTTCACATGCGCCCATTTCAAAGGGGGAGGCCTTGGACTGCGTTGAGCAAGGCCGCCACATGTCTGTCACCTGCATTGTTTCATGCGCCACGAGGCCTGTGGTGTGAAGCAGCCTGGCTCCCCTGCTAACTCTTGTGTTTCTCCACATAAGAGTCCATCGAATCCTGGGCCATGGAATAGTGTAAATTATAAGGTTAAGTTGTTAAATTGTGGTGTTGTATATGGTGCGCCCCCCGGCATGTATGTCTTAGGCCGGCATTTATTTTAAGTTCTTCCGTATGAGTGGGTTTGTTTAGTTAGTTACTCAGCCCGTAGGTTATTTTATTTTTGGGGACAAACAAATACCATGAATTGTTGCACTCAAGGGAATCCCGAAAGGTAAAACGTACTAGGGGAAGAACATTACACTGATGGCACAACGAAAATTCGGCCGAACTCGGGACGAAGTCTGTAAAAAGGGAGGGGGTAGTGTTACGGCGTGGGAAATTTCGCAGACCCACCATAAAAAAGGACTTAGATCAGTTTTATGACGATAAAGTATATGTGTAGTTAGATTTCCCCACCGTTGTTTAGAGGGAATTTCCGTGGTTTCACCGGGCTGCCGATCCTTTGAGATAGGCCGTTTTTCTTTTTCTCTAACATTATTTTGGACCAAAATCATCCCGCCAACAAACCAAAATCGCCACCACCAACATCATTCCCAAACAACTACAACTCAAAACCCCACCACCTTCGCCTCTTTACCTCACAACTCCACCCCGCAAACATCGCTTAACCGCCATTCTTAACGACGCCTGCAGCAACCAAATCGCCACTACCAACACTGTTCCAAACCACCACAGCAAACTCCACCACCTTCGGCCTTTCTTACCCGAACGTCGTGCCATGGGTTGTGAATGGGTTCCCTTCGCCTCGAAAAGGCGGATCAAGAATGATTCCGCCCACTTTCATCTATCCCAATGACTGAGCATCAGGTGGTGTACTCGCCCGCTCCGAACCCGCTGTGAAATCCACAAATTTGCATATGCGCTCCTCCCCGGCCTATATAAGCGGCGAGCACAACGCAGCTCGAGCAGTCCTGGAGAGTCGGAGACGGAAGCTCGAAGCAGACGGGAAAGGCAGATGGGGGCCGAACAGTCTGGTCTGCCGGAAGAGAGCCTCACCGGCCACAGCCAGGGGCACGAAGCCTAGGCGCAGCTACGCTTACATCGCGGTTGCCCGCCATCACGCCCACGAGGGCAACGGGTAAAGACCCTATCGGTCTCGTGGACCTGGCCGCTGCATACCAGGTTCCACGCACATTTGGTCGCACAAACCTGTCTGCCACCCTTGCCTTTGGAGGGGCTTTTTTCCTTTGCTTTTGTGTAAAATGCATATGGTGGCGCCGTCTTATAAAGTTAAGGAATTGTCTAAGCGTGCGTGTGAAATAAAGACTTTAATTCCGGTTGTAATTCTGCTCTTTTTGGCTTGCTTTCCTGTATACGTGCCTGAATTACGTATGGCTGTAAAAATACGTGCTTGTCTGAGTGTGCAAATAATGGTGCTTGTTGAACCTGTTCCCATCTCGTTGCGTCCTTTCCCTTGTTTGAAAGTTTCCATCTTGCATCACGAAGGAATTGGTAGAGGGGTGTAAAGCACCCCGGTAAATAATCACGTCTCGTGCGGGGCCGGCGATAACAACTTCGGTTATCACTGAAGCATGGAACGGACCGCTTTAAATATCGCGGTTCGTGTCCTAGGACGGCCAGCGGCGGGTAACGATCGCCCGGTTAACTACCCGCGCAGGTACTTAGGTAGGTCGAGTTTTGGCGAACAACCCTATCCCTGCGCGGGTGGCCGATTGACAGATTGTGGTGGGGTCGAAAAGACTCCACCCGTGACTAGCTCTGGCGGTGAAGTTCCAAGGAGGGTCACGACTGGAAATTGTCCCGTTCCGGTGGGCGACGCGGTCGCGATTTGAGTTATGTGGCCGATCGCACGCCTGGTGGACCGAAATTCGTAACAAATATGTTATTTCTGTGTTTGGTTGTGCTATTTGTGTGTTATTTGTGTGCTTCTTGTGTATTGTTTGTGTGCTGTATGCTTTTTGTGTGTACCAGTGTGTTGTGTTGCTGGTTTGTGTGCATTTGTGTGTTTTGTGTATTGTTGTTTTGTGTGGTATTTGTGTGTTATTGTTGTTTGTTGTGTGCTATTTGTGTGTCGTGTGCTGTTGTGTGTAATTTGTGTGTTTAGGTGCTTATTTGTGTATTATTTGTGTGTTGGTGTGCTGTTGTGTTCTGTGTGCATTTGGGTGTGTTTGTTTGCTATTTGTGTGTTGTGTGCTTATTTGTGTGGTTATTTTGTGTGTTGTGTGCTATTTGTGTTGTTGTGTGCTATTTGGTGTGTTTAATTTGTGTTCTGTGTGCTTCTTGTGTATTGTTTGTTGGTGTTGTCTGGCTGTTTGTGTGTAATATTGTTTTGGTGGTTATTTTTGGTGTTGTGTGATATTTGTTGTGCCAGTTTTATTTTGTGTTTTGTGTGCTATTTGTTTTTTACTTGTGTGTTGGTGTGCTATTTTTCTGTATTTGTGTCTATGTGTTCAATTGTGTGCACTTGTGGTTGTTAGCTATTTGTGTGTTATTTGTGTTTTTTTTGCAATTTGTGTTATTGTGTGTCATGTGGATATTTGTGTGCTGTTTTGTTGTGTCATTTGTGTTTTTTTGCACTGGTGTGTTATTTGTGTGTCTTGTGATATTTGGTTGTGTTGTTGTGTTTTGTGTGTGCTTTTTGTGTTGTTTTTTATGTTGTGTGCTAATTTGTGTGTTTGTGTGCTAATTTGCGTGTTATTTGTGTGTTGTGTGATATTTGTGTGCCAGTTTTGATTTGTGTTTTTGTGTGCTATTTGTTTTTTTACTTTGTGTGTTGCTGTGCTATTTGTCTGTATTTGTGTGTTTTTGTGTGTTGTGTGCTATTTGTGTTTTATTATTTTTTATTTGTATACCTTGTCGAGGCTCGTATGAGAGCTAACACACAAACGCAACAGCAAGGGGGCAATGAGAAACAAGTGGGGCGGGAGTTGGGAGGGACAAAACAGTGGGGAACAGACACATTAGGAGATCTGTGGAAGGCGAGAGGGATGGGAACGGGGAACAATGGGGAAGAGAAGATGGGACATTTACAGGGACTGTTCAGGAAGGAAAGCGGGAATTGAAGGAAGTGGCTTGGTGGATTATCGGGGGTAGAAAAGATCGAGGATTGGTGGGGGATGGGTGATAAAGAGGTGGTGGTGAAACAGCTGTTTTGAAAGCCTGGAGGGAAAGAATGGGAAAAGGAGAGAGTGAGGGGAGTTTTATTCCAAGGCGGGAAAAAAAAGGAATGAAAGAGTGAAGGTGAGCAGTGATTCGTGATTTTGGTAGTTTTTACCAGAAAGGGGGTTGTTGGCGGAACTTTGAGCGCCCTGTGGAAAATGTGGATGGGGACAAATCGCAGGAGTAGAGCAGGGGGGGGGGGGCAAGGCTGGAGAGGAGACGGTTAGAAGACAGAAAGACCACCGACCGAACCTGCGGTGATTGAGTGAAGAGCCCAAAGACTCATGCTTCATTGCGGGAGATGCGATGATCCTAAAATCACTGGTTTTGACAGCGTGAAGCCGTAGAAAGGGTGGGAGGCAGGAGCCACCAGCCCAGAGGGGGAGAGCAGTACTCCATGCAGGCTACGGACAAAAGCTTTGTAAGTGGTCCAGGAGCTGCAAAGGGCCGAGGAGGACTTTGCCACGATGGAGGATTTCAGTCGGCGACTGCTTTGCAGGGCGAGGTTGGATGTGACTTTCCCAGGAAAGGTCATGGCAGATAAGTGAGACCAGAAAGCTTGAAGAAAAAGACTTCTTGCAGAGGAATTGTTGAGAAAGTGATGGGGGGGGGGGTTCTAAACGGTCCTTTCGAAGAGACATAGTGAGAGTGTGAGATTTAGTCTGGTTGAAAGACATGTTCCACGTGTTGGATCCAGTTTGTGATTTTATCCAGATTCTGAGCAAGTGAGGCGAAGGAAGCTGGCTGCTTTGCCGGTCTGAGGGATGACAGATGGTACGGCGAGGGTGAAAGTCAAATCAGCAAAGAAAGAATATAGAGGATTTCCAGAGAGTCGGAGAGATCATTGATGAAAACCAGAAAAATACAGGGCCCAGAACGCTACCTTGAAGGTTGAACTCCAGCCTGGACAGGAAAGAGGGATGAAAGACTCCATTTAGGGCCACACGTTGACTGCGACAGGAGAGGAAGTCTGCGAGCCATGGAGTGAGATGGCGCTTGGATACCATGGGAAGAGAGTTTGGTGAGTAGGGGCATGAAGGGTGCGCAGGACTGTGGTCAAAAGCACGTGATATGTCCAGGGATACGGTCTTCGGATTTCTGTCTGGCATTGAGGACCTCATCCATTGATGGAGAGCAGAAGCAGCAATATCCAGGGTAGAGTGATTGGTCTGAAACCAAATTTGATGAACGGAAATCAAGCCATTGGAGAAGAGGAAGGATTTCATGTCTGAAAGCGATGATGGATTCGCACAACCTTGCTGTGATTGGGAGAAAGCTGATTGGTCTGTAGTTGAGGGATCTGTTTTGCACCTTTTTTTAATGCAGGGCAGTGATGTTTTGCAGATTTCCCAAGCAGATGGCAGATGACCTTGAGCAAATGAGGAGGGTGAATGAACAGAGAGAAGGGTGAGCAAGAGGCAGAAGAGCAGGCTTTTGAAGGACACGTGGGCTGAATGCCAATCTGGACCGGTTGCCAGAATCTGAATCGAGGTTTGAAGCAAGCCCTCCACCTGTTAGGAGAAAAAGGACACAGAGTCCAGGGCAAGTTGGGTGCGACTTGGGTAAGGTTGGGTAGAGAAAGTGATGGGTTTAGGACACAAAGATTTAGCTTGCAAACACCGATTTTAGGCATTCAGCTTTTTCACGTGCGGTATCAGCAGTGCGGCCATTTGAGGTAAGGGAGGGAATGGAGGGGGAACATACACCAGAAACAGATTTGTGATTAAATGTCCACAAATGGATTTTGAGGAGGGAGAGAGGTTTGGAGAGTTCAGACTTGAGATGAAGAAGATTGTGGTTTTTCTGGCTCTCCTGGAGGGTAGAATACACACTGTTCCGAGCTTTGTGGAAGGAACTGAGATTGCCCTCAGTTGGGTTTTGCTTTCCATGAAGGGCAAAGGCAAGTTGTTAGGAAACTGCCTCGCCACAAGCTTAGTAAAACCAATAGGGCGGGAAGGAAGGGTAGGAACAACTGAAGACGAGAGGGGATTAAATCTGTGCATGAGGGAGAGCAAGTTTTTTGAAAGAATTCCCAGGAATGAGTTTGAATGTTTGAAAAGTAGTGATAGGAGACCAGTCTGTTAAAAGTTTGAATGGCTGCTTGGAGACCCTGCCAGTGGCTTGAGTGAAAATGCCAGACTCGACGGCGTGAGGTGGTTCTCTGATAACGCCAGAGAGATGTCCACTTTGACAAGGACGTGGTCAGAAGAACCGATTGAAGCGGAGAAGAGCAGCAGATATTGTCAAGGGAAATTTGTAAAAATCAAGATGCCAGAAGAGAATGGAGTAACCATTGGTTGGATCCGGGTCGGGAAGTTGACCGATTGAAGTCAGTCCCAATGAGTCGGCAGAAAGCTTTTTGCTGAGTGCCATAACAGGTGAGAGAGGTTTACCCACACCTAGCCAACTGGCATGACGACAATTGAAGTCACCAACATAAGGAGGAAGAGAGAGTTTGGATGAGAGATAAGAAGATGGTCGCATGTTTTCGGATATGAGGTGTTTAGAGGAGTCATCACTGTTAGGTGGACGGTACAGTAACACATAATAAAATGAGGGTGGAGTGGAAGGGGAAGACTGTACCAGAGGTATTCCTGGGGGTGTGGGGGAGTGATGAGAGTGCATGGAGAGTAAGGAAATAGAGTCATTGATGAAAGAGAGCACCACCTCGCACCAGGACGAGGATCAGGTCTGTCATACCGGAGGAGGAGTAACCGGGGAGAGATACTTGGGAGTTCAGACACGTCTTGGGAGAGGAAAAGTTTTGTTAGGCAGATTATGTCCTGGTTTGTCAGATGGGCAGCCTGTATGGAAAGATCTGAAAGGTTTGAAGGCGATAGGCCCCGGATAATTTGAGTCTCACACTTTTTAATGAAGAGGTAAGGGGAGGAGGCTTTGGGTGCCAGGGGGTGGGGGGGGGGAGGGAGGGTAGGCAAGGACGAGGGGGGGAGGGTAAGGACAAGGGACGAGGGGGAAGGTAAGGCGGGTTGTTGAAAGAGTGTGGGGATTTGGCAGAATAGGGTTAGGGAGGGGCCGAATGAGTGAGGAGAAAAGGCTCTGTGGTGCTGGGGGAGGAGGGGGGAACAAGAGAGGGGGAAGAAGGCAGTTGAGGATTGAAGGAGGGGGAGTGAAGAGATGGAGGTTGAGAGGGCAGTGGAGGGAGGGCCAGCTTGGTGGATGAGAGGGGGGGGAAACTTTGAGAAGGATGAGTGAGGGGGATGAAAGTGTGGAGAAAGGTGAGAGGGAGGACCCTTGGAGGGGGAAAGTGGGCTGGTTGCTTTGAGAGTGAGAGTGAGGGGTGAGGGGGGGGTGAGTTGGGCAAACTGAAGTTGGAAAAAAAGAATGGTTGATGGAAAGCGAACATTCATGAGCAAACATAGCCAAAATTTGTGTGTTGTGTGCTATTTGTGTTATTGTGTTTTGTGTGCTATTTGGTGTTATTTGGTGTGTTGTGGTGATATTTTGTCTTTATTTGTGTTTTGTGTTCAATTTGTGTGCGACTTTGTGTATTGGTTCGCTATTTGTGTGTTAATTTGGGTTTTTTTGCATTTTGTGTTATTTGTGTGTCATGTGATATTTGTGTGTTTGTTTTGTGTTTGTGTTGATGTTTTGTGTTGTCATTTGGTGTTTTGTGGCTGCTTGTGTGTGTTTTATGTTTGTCCCTTGCTATTGTGTGTTAATGTGTGTGTTGTGTGCAATTTGTGTGTTTCCGTTTCCCGAATTGCTGCTTCCTGCCTCTTTGCTTCCCTTGCTGCTTGCTTCTTCCTTTTGTTTGCTGATTGCCAATTGCTGATGTTGTTGCCTGTTCTTACTTCCCCTGCTTCCATCCGTGTGCCTGATGATTTTCCTGATGATTGCCAACCTTGCTTTCTTTGGCGCTTACCGGCTCGAAATTTCTGCTTGCCCAATTGCCGGTTGCCAGTTTGTTAAACAGCGGGCACTCTTGCAGACTATCAAATGCTGGCTTCTGATTTCGCAGTTTGTTAATTTCCGGTTTGGGATTGGTGAGTGTCCCTTGTTGGTTTTGATGTTGCGAAACCAAGAAAACACTTGTTGGTGTTTTGGTGTCCAATTTGTGTGCTATTTGAGAGTTTATTTGTGTTTCCTGTGCTATTTATGTGTTATTTGTGTGTTGTGTGCTCTTTGTGTTTGTTTGTGGTTTTGTTTCGT
>CM068955.1:15196447-15213127 GCA_035128595.1 Eptatretus atami
GCACCCTTGCACTTTTTTCAAATAACTCACAATTTTCTCGAAAAATAAGTTGAAATTGACAAAAGTATTTAGTCTCCACAATTCTTTATGTCACTTTTAATATTACAGAACCTTTGTTTTTGATTCAGAACTTAATATATCCTTTGAAATCAGAAAATAAAAGAAATGGCATTGACAAAATTATTGACACCCTCGCCTTAATATTTGGTAGCACAGCCTTTGGATAAAATAACTGCAGTCAAACGCTTCCTACAGCCATGAATGAGTTTCCTACACCTCTCTACTGGCAGTTTGACCCACTGTTCTTGTGCAAACTGCTCCGGTTCTCCTAGGTTTGAAGGGTGCCTTCTCTGAACTGCTGTTTTCAGATCTCCCCACAGGTGTTCAATGGGATTTGGATCTGGACTCATTACTGGGCACTTCAGAACAGTCCAGCATTTTCTCTTGAAGCATTCCTGGTATGGGTGCTTTTTGAAGTGTGTTTGGGGTCATTGTCCTGCTGCAAGACCCATAACCTCCGACAGGCCCAGCTTTCTGACACTGGGTTGAACATTGCGCTCCAAAATGCCTTGATAATCTCCTGATTTCATGATGCCATGCAAACCTTCAGGCACCCAGTGCCAGGGGCAGCACAGCAACCCCCAAAACATTCACTGGAACCTCCTCCATGTTTGACGATAGGGAAGGTGTTTTTTTCTTTGAAGGCTTCATTTTGCTTTCTTTCAACATGGAGATGATGTGCTTATCTAAAAAGCTCTAATTTAGTCTCATCTGTCCACAGGACATTCTCCCAGAAGGATTTTGGCTTTTTCATGTGTGTTTTGGCAAACTCCAGTTGGGCTTTCTTATGTCGCTCTCTCAGCAGTGGGGTCCTCCTGAGTCTCCTTCCATAGAACCCCCTTCATTGAGTTGGTGATGGATGGTGCGAGTTGAAACTGTCGTTCTCGTGTCTGAAGGTCAGCTTGAATCTGTTTGGCAGTTGATCGAGGTGCTTTCTCCACCATTTGAACAATCCTTCGCTGTAATCTTCGATCAAATTTTCTCATGCGGCCACGTCCAGGGAGGTTGGTTGCAGTGCCCTGTGCCTTAAACTTCCTGATATCATTGCGTACGGTGGACACAGGAACATCAAAGTCTCTGGAGAAGGACTTGTAGCCTTGAGATTATCCATGCTTGGCTACAATCTTGTGTCTGACCTCCTCAGACAATTCTCTGGTTTTCTTTCTTTTCTCCTGGTAGGGTTGGGCACACATCGATTTTTCTCTGTTGTCTTGAAAGGAGTTTTTATGGCCATTTTCACGCTGATCACGAATCCGTTGAAATTTTTGACCTAGGATGATGTCTTAGTAAGACAGGGAATCAAAGGGAATCTGCAGGGAATCAAAGCAAATCTGGTGAAAAACGTTTCAACAAAAAAGTTGTAACATTTGTGTGGACCCTGAACCAATATACCACGTGACATGTGCACAGACGAGCAGGCAAAATGGCGGATTATCTGCAATGTTATTTCATGGGTGATTGAACTTTGTGATGCCTCCAGGGTTGTTCTGTATTAAGCTGCAATTCTTTTGTGGACAAAGTCAATATTTGAATGAATTCATTTTATTTCATCAACTGCTGCATGCGCGGTGGTGGTGGTGGTCGTATGGCAGCTTAGCTGCCGGGGTAGCTATCATTTCTTGAAGCGCGACTGTGTCGCTGATGCAGTGCCCCTCTACCAGTACACACACTGGAACTGGTACTCATTTCGCCGACATTGGAAGGATGACAGGCTGAGTCAACCCCCTGGTGTATTAATTCAGTGGCCGACGGGGCTTGAACTCAGGACCCTAGGATCCCAAGCCGCCACCCTAACCACTGAGCCAACACCAGGCTATTGCATGCGCGGTGAAGACTGGCTTTAAAGTTAAAGGGATCCTGTATGATATGCAGTGACAGCCTGGCCAACCATTCATTATCAACCATTTACTTGGAGTGCTTGCATGAGTGCTTAACCCTCTAGAGCCCCAGGGGTTATTTTTTTGTTCACCCAGAACATTTCGTGGGCTCTAGGGGGTTAAGCCACTTGCCGAACGCCTTACAGTCGATAGCGGTACCACGCTACATCCTTCTGAGTGAATCGTTCACTCACTGCGGACGCTTTTGCCCGCCATGTCGCCCTGAGCGAGTGGTCCGTGCTCCATGTCGCCCTGAGCGAGTGGTTGTGAAATAACACCCGATTTCCAAGCCATTTGCCGTATGAATGTATTTTCTAAATTACCGAGTCAAATTTTTTTTCCACCCGGAACACGCAGCTGTTTATAAAGAATAATGTTTGTGAAGATATCCCTGAAACGTTTATATAAATGCAACGTTGTTTTGCAGTGAAAGTTACTCATGGCTTTTGGGTTGTTACCGATATCAGCCATAAGTGTGTGTTGTTCATAAAGCATATATCCATCTCTCTATCTCTATCTCTATCTCTGGACGGTGATCTGGATGGTGTTTGTCGCTGGACGTGTCCAAGCGGTGTTTCTTCTCCAGCCAGCTTGGCTCCACACGCGCCACGGGCAGTAATCAATGCTCCACCGCACGTCTGCCTTCCCTTCCTCTCACCTCACACTGGCTTCCCTTCCCCCTCTCTCCTCCCCCCCCTTCCTTCTCCTTCCCCCCTTTCGTATTCCCGTCAGCGAATCGGCGGGTGGTATTTGCTCGTAGTCAATAAAGCTACGAATAATGGCAATATATGTAACAATCGGGTGCATGGGTCATAATAGTAGCGTGTTCAGTTAATGATGGAAGAATTTGAAAGAAGTGGAAGGAGGAAAGTGAAAAACAGAAATGGAGGCACGCCAGATGCACACAGTCAAGAGAGTAGAGAATATGAAAAGATATAACAGTTGTGAGCGAAAAGAAAGATTGAGAAGATAGATTGTGCGCTCTGACCGAAGGTCAGGGAAGGTCCTTGGCTGATTGGCAAGGGTGATGGCTGGGTGGTTTGCCATTACTTTCGCAGCAGTTAGTCAGGGAAGGAATTTTTAATTTGACCAGGATGCCGGTGATAACTCACTTCTCTTGGTGATGGACACCGTGGGATCTTTAACATTCACCAACTAATGATAGCAGCCTGGACACCCAGCTTAATGTCCATCCGAGGGACGGCACACACATCGATGAATCACTCAGCCTGTAAAACAACGGGATGACAGTTTATAGCTATGGTGGGATTCAAACCCAGGCTAAACAGGTAAGAGATGAGCGTGTGTACCTCCAGGCCATCCTACCAGCCCCTTGAAAAGATATGGATAGGGAGAGTTTTTCTTTGCAATCGATTGGAACAGCAAAGCAGAAATTTAGAAAGAACAAAGAAGGAATAAATCAGGGCTGCATTCAATGGAGGTGAGACACAAGTCAAGGAGTTCTTTTTTTTTTCCCAAATTTTCATTTCTTTCAACACAATTTTTAGCTTATACATGGAGTGCTGCTTGTGCATGATCGTTCCCTTCCAACGTAAGCCTTTTCCCCACCATCATCCCGAAAGGAAATAAACTCGCCAATCTGATGTCATGCTTCACATATGATCTGGCACTCAATCTGTAACATGGGATGTTTAGTCTGTGTTTGCTTGTATTTCCAGTGCAAGTAAAATTTCAAATAATTACAAATCAAGGACAGAGGATGAGAGCTCCAGCAATGTATGGAGCTTGAGAAAGGCATTTACCCCTCGTAAACAACTTATGGTCTCAGCGGCTTTCACCGGAAGCACCAAACTCCACTCAAAGCAGGTAATGCGCAACACCAATGTGAGCAAGAGCAGACACGTCACACGGAAATCGATCTCACCTTGATCTTCACGAGGTCCATTTTCAGGGTAGAATTCCATGGCATCCCCTCCCTTTCGCTGAAACCCATTTTAAAAGCACTAGTTAGTCACTTTGCTACGTAAAGAAGTTTTCAATAAATTGGAATTTCCGAACCAAAATTATTAAAAACGAGAACGGCACTCGGTGGAGCGCATACCTGCACCGGTCTAAACAGTTTATGTTTTGTATCCCACTGATAGGCCATATCTGCATCGGACCTGAAGCAAGATCACGAGCTCTTAACAGTGAATAATTTACTACAAATGGATGAGATGTGTGTGTGTGTTTGTGTGTGTGTGTGTGTGTGTGTGTGTGTGTGTGTGTGTGTGTGTGTCATACTTTTTGTTGATTAATTACATACGTCTATTCATTAATTATACACTATTGGAATGTACCTTTTGACCCTTTAAACTGCGGAGACCCCTTCAAACTTTGAAGACCCTCAAGACCCCAAAAGACCCTGAAGACCAAAAAAGTTCCCGAGGACCAAAAGTTCCCGAGGAACAAAAACTCCCAAAAGTTCTCGAGGACCCAGAAGACCAAAAAGTTCCCGAGGACCCAGAAGACTCAAATGTCCCAGAAGACCCAAAAGACCCCCAAGACTGTAGATTCTGTAAACCCTTTAAGACGCGACTATATGACAAAATATCCTTCAGAATTTCCATGTTTTAAACGCATGCCATGTTAAAGTAAATTAAGCAGCTCAATACGTCTTTCGAGCATGGCATGGCATTCTAATTACAAAATATATAACAAAAACAATGATAACATTGCAACAAAGAATATATTACCACTAAAATATTGACAACAATAATAAGAATAGTGGTATCATATGGCAATAATAACAACAAACATATAATCCCCACGTTGGCCCCAAGCACATCTGGCTTAGTGAAAGGCAAGCTAATGCTCAAGCAGTGCAGCAGGTGGGTATGCAACAATTCTGTGAAGACGAATTAAAATTTGGTCCATTGGACCAACGGGCCCACAAGTCACTGAAAAGATTGTCATATTCGGATCTGGACCTTCACCAAAATCTAATCAATTCGTCATTGTCACACACCCAACCTGTCCAAATTTCATCCAGATTCATCCATAACTTTGAGATATCCCACTCGAGAACAAACAATCAGCGGTGAGAACATAACCTCTGTCCACCATCAGTAGTGGAGGTAATTGTTGATCAATCACCCCCTCCACTCCCTTCCCCCCAAACTATTGAAGAATGTACAATACGTGGCCATGTCTAATGCCAGTAATGCCGACATTATTTAATGGGAACATATCTTTATTACAGACGCAAGGTGGGGGGGGGGGGGGGGGGGGGGGGGGGGGGTGAAAAGTGAAACAAGACGAGAGAGAGCAAGGGGTAAGAATTAAGAAAGGATGGGAAGAGTGAGGAAGAGAACATAAAAAGTTTGGGAGAAAATGATGGAGAAATTTGAAGGAAAAAAAGGCATGTAGGGACAAAAGTGAGGGGACCCAGAATGATTCCCCACAAGCTCAGGGGCAATGTTTGAAGTTAAGGTTTGTGTGTGTGTGTGTGTTTTAGATGGCTTTGATTTGGATTTTTGGGGAGAGGTACATTTTCAGGATCTGCTTCGTTCTTTGTCTGTATTCTTTGGCGATTGTTTTGCGCATTTGGTTGCTTATTGTTTCAAGGTCAATATATATGTTGTCTACTTTTGTTGGTTTACCTTGTACAAATGTGCACTTCATGCACTTATCTCGTCCAAATTACATTTGAATGTCCTCGGAGAACTGTTTTACTAGTTTTAGCTGTTCTGTCAATTTTTCGTCATTCGGTGGGAAGAGCTTCAAATCATCCACGTACGGGAGGTGTGTCATATTTCCTGTTTCTTTGGATGTTCTTCAATTGGTTGTTAGGGTGTATCCATGTCCTTGTTTGTTGATGAGGTTACTCAGTGGGTCCAGAGCCAGACAAAACAAGAGGGGGGAAAGACTGTCTCCATGGAAGATCCCACGCCGTATCTTCACATCTGGTATTTTGACATTTCCTTCTGAGTGCTGCAATATCAATGTGGTATTCCAGAGCTCCATTGCTTTCTCAATCAGTTTGATTATTTGGGGCATAATTTTGTATATTTGCATGCATTTCATCATCCACGAATGTGGGACAATGTCGAAAACTTTAACATCTATCCAGGCGGTGGACAATTTGGTTCACATTTTGCAAAGTACGGCCTTGTTCAGCAGTTGGTGGTCAATTGTTCCATAACAACCACTCTTACAACCAGATGGAGACGAGACAGACGGAGAGTTGACTTTTTATATTTTTATTATAAAAATAGAAAAGAAAGCCCCAAATGGGAGTTACATTTTCATTTCAGAGAAGAAAGAAAACCAAGAAACAATTTCTGAAGAAGGAAAGGATGAATCGGTGGATTATATACAAAACATTTCACAAAAGGATAAACATTCCTCTTGGACTTTGCAAATAACTTCTTTTATACACCATTTGATTCGAACTGCGGTAATCTTCCAGTTACTGAAAGAAAGCAAAATCCAATTTAACACGACTTATTACAAGATTTTGGAACAAAAACAAGCATCTTCATCATTTACTCCAACACCATGAAGTTTTCTTCCTTGACTTATATACTGTCATCTTTGCCTGAGCAAGCAGGAAATTGCTAACACAGCATTGGAATTTTTGTGTGGGATATCCAATCCGTAGATGAAACACAAGTGTTAAAATCAGACCACCTCACAAAACAATTCCGAAGTAAAATAAATAAAGGTGCCAACCGTTGGCATTCAACATAGATGTGAAAAAGGTTTTCAGATTTCTTACAAAAAGGACATTCATCTACAAGCAGATTTGAAAAACGGTGTAACAAGTGATCAGAAGGAAGGATCCAGTGTACTCGTCTCCATTGGAGGTCGCCATGTTCATGGTGGCACAGGAAGGTGATAAAAACCTTTCAGTTAGGAAAATTGGGGGAGAACAAGGTAAGAGGTCTCTCCATCGAACCTTCTGCTGTGTTATTTGCCGTTGCAAAAGAAATTTTACACAACCCAAATAAAGGTCTTTTTGTTTGGAAGGCCATTGAAGCCTACGTTAAAAAGGGGACAAGAAAGAGGGCTGGCAAGAGAAAAAGCACATACGAGTTCAGGAAAGGTAGAGAGAGAAGGTATTCGATGTGCATTTTGTTCATTGTTTTGCTGCGTCCTGCTCCAAGCAGGTGCAAGCCGTGTTATGTCCAAAGCACACTACATAATATGCGTGCCACTATTCGAGAGGATCGCACACCGACCAGGCTTCCCAATGAATCAGTCTGATCTAGCTGCCGTTTGGGCTGAGAACATCTGCGACATGATTAACGCCCTTGGTCGGTAAAGCGTTGAATAAAACACCTATCAGCAGGCTTGTCATGGAAAGAGGAGTTGTAGAACAAAGGTTCTTCCAGAACTTCTGTTTCGTGTAAGAATGTGTAGCTCTTGTTATTGTCAGAGCTTGCCACGCATTTAGCATGCTCTGATAGAACCAGGGAAGGGGGATGTGTCGATTTGGAAAGGTCCATCAGGAAAAGAGAGTGGTCATAGCCTAGCCTCCCAGCCTGTTGCAAAAGGTGACGAGCGACGTTGACCATGGTGGAGAGGGTCGCGTGTATAGCATGTGAAGAGCAACCGAGAGTCGAAAGGCCATTCGCCGGCTCTTTATGTCGACCAGGCCTTGGCCTCCATCGGTCAGTGGTAAACTGAGGACCCAGGTCGCAGCCAGTGTTTTCCGTCCAGAGAAAAGGAACGACAGCACTTCTGGAGCTATTGAAGCAACACCGCTGGAGATGCAGCACGAAGAACCTGTGCCATAAGGTAAAGGCCACCAGTGTGTTGATGACCAAGACCCTTCCACGATATGACAGTTGTGTATCAGACTTTCCATTTTTGCAGTTTACCCCTCAACAAACTCGAGCAGACCAAGCCCATTCTTTGCTACTGTGGTATTACCTAAGAACACTCCAAGGTATTTCACACCATCATTGGCCATGCACAGTGGGGCAGGAAGTCTTGGCGCCAAGTGCACAACGGACCGAGCCAAAGGGCGCTTGTTTTTGTTCCAATTTTACTTTGGCTGAAGAAGCTTTTTCGAATAAGGATAAACAATAACGAACGATGTTATCATTGGCCCATGACAGTGGGCAGGAAGTCTTGGCGCCAAGTGGCACAACGGACCGAGCCAAGGGCGCTTGTTTTGTTCCCAATTTACTTTGGCTGAAGAAGCCTTTTCGAAAAGGATAAACAATAACGAACGATGTTAACGAATACACACACGTCATCGGCGTATGCCAGTACCTTGATGGGCCGTTCAAACTGGGACAAACTAAACCTGTTATCTACAGCGCCAAAGAAACCAGTAGGGGTTCGATGGAGAGACATGAAAGCAACCCAGAAAGAGGGTACCTTGTCTAATCCCTGTTTACAGACAAAGGTGCAACGAGTTCATTGTTTATCTTAAGCACACTATAAATATTATTGTATCGTATAACTTAATATAAGAGATGAAGGTTGAACCAAGTCAAACCGCTCAAGTACTTTGAAAGGTACCGATGGTCAACATGGTCAAAGGCTTTTCTCCTGATCAATGAGAAGAAGTCAGAAATCTTTAGGGTTTTCCTTGCACAGTTAATGATGTCTCACAAGGGAGATGTTGTCATAGATGAAACGTTTTGGGACCAGTAACATTGGTCTTCCTTCAACAACGAGATATAAGTGAGGAGTAAGTCGCTGATGCCAGGGCTTTTGAAAATATCTATAGTCCGTACATAACAGGCAAAATAGGACGTCCAATTTTCAATACACAAAACGTCTCCTTTTTTAGGATGAGGGTAAGAAGAGTCGTCGGCAACTCTGAGGTAGCTCTCAAGCTGGCAGCTTGCGTTCAAAGCGTTAATGATTCTGGACCCAATAAGTGCCAAAACTTCTTGTAAAATTCGGTTGTAAGTCCATCCAAACAGGTGCTTTCCAATGGCAAGGCCGTGCAGGGCAGTGCCACGTTCATCAAAGTAGGTATGTTTGTCGTGTTGTGTGCTATTTGTGTTTTGTGTGCTATTTTCTGTGTTGTTTGTGTTTTGTTGCATTTATGTGTTATTTGCTTGTTTTCGTGCTATCTGGGTGTATTTGGTTTTGTGTGCTATTTGTGGTGTTGCGTGCTTATTTGTGTGTTTATTTGTGTATAGTGTGTCTTTGTGTGTTATTGTGTTTTGTGCGCTATTTTTGTGTTGTTTGTGTTTGTGTGCTATTGTGTGTTGTTTGTGTTTTCTGTGCATTATTTGTGTTTTGTGTGCTATTTGTGGTTATTTGTGTTTGTGTGCTCCTTTGTGTTATCTGTGTGTAGTGTGCAATTTGTGTGTTGTTTGTGTTTTGTTTGCTATTTGTGTTTTATGTGCGATTTGTGTGTTATTTGTGTTTGTGTGCTATTTGTGTGTTTGTGTCTATTTTTGTGTTTGTTATGTGTTTTTTGTGCCATTTGTTGTGTTATTTTTGTGCAGTGTGCCATTTGTGTTGTTGGTTTGTGTGCATTTTTGTGTTGTTGTGTTTGTGTTTATTTGGTGTTTTGTGCTGATTTGTGTTTTTTTTTTGTGTTTGGCTGTGTTTCTTGTGCTATTTGTGTGTTGTTTTTGTGGTTGTGTTTTGTGATATTTGTTGTGTTGTTTTGTGTTTTGTGTGCCTATTTGTGTTTTATTTGTGTTTTGTGTTCTATTGTGGTGTTTTTTTGTGCTCTTTTTGTGTTATTTGTGTGTTTTGTTTGTGTGTTATTTGTATTTTTGTGTGCTATTTGTGTCTTGTTTGTGTTTTGTGTGTTATTCTTGTGTTGTGTGCTACTTTGTATAATTTGTGTGTGGTTGCTATTTGTTTTGTGTGATGTGCTATTTGTGTATTTATTTGAGTTTTGTGTGTTATTGGTGTGTTTCTTTGTGTGTTGGTGTGCTATTTGGTGTGTTGTGTGTCCATTGGTGTGAGGTGTGCATATTTGTGTGTTATGAGTTTTGTGTATTACTTTTGTTTTATTGTGTTTTGTTGTGCTTTGTCTTGTATTGTTTGTGGTTTGGTGTTTTGTGTGTTGTTTGTTGTTTTGTTTGCTATTGTGTGTTTTTGTGTTTTGTTTGCTATTTGTGTGTTGTTTGTATATATGTGTGCGATTTGTGTTATTTGTGTTTTGTGTGCTATTTGTGTGTTATTTGTGTTGTTTGTGCTATTTTGTTTATTTGTGTTTGTTTGTGTTTGTGGTGCGATTTGTGTTTTATGTGCTATTTGTGTGTTGTTTGTGTTTGTGTGTGCGATTTGTTGTGTTATTTGGTGTTTTGGTATATTGTGTGTGTTTTGTGTTTTGTGTCTTATTTTGTTTTTGTTCTATCTGTGTGTTATTTATGTTTTTGTGTCTTTTTTGTGTTTTGTTTGTGTTTTGTGTGCGTTTGTGTGTTATTTGTGTTTTGTGTGCGATTTGTGTTTATGATGTGTTATTTGTGTTTTTGTGTGCTCTTTTTGTGTTATTTGTGTTTGTGTGCTATTTGTGTGTTGTTGTGTTTTGTTGTGCTATTTGTGTGTTATTTGTTTTTGTGTGTTATTCGTGTGCCGTGTGCTATTTGTGTAATTTGGTGTAGTAGTGCTATTTGTGTATTGTTTCTGTTTTTGGTGCTATTGTGTTGTATTGTGTTTTTGTGTTCTATCTGTGTGTTATTTCCTCGTTTTGTGTGCTCATTTTTTGTGTTGATTTGGTGTTGCGTGCACTGTCTATGTTGTTATTGAAGTTGTCGTGTTCTATTTTGTATATTATTTGTGTTTTAGTGTGTATTTGGTGTGAATAGCTGTGCCTAATTGTGTGTTAGTTGTTTTTGAGTATTACTTGTGTTTTATTTTGTGTTATTGTCGTATTGTTTGTGATTTGGATTTATGGTGCTATTTGTGTGTTGTTTGGTTTTGGTGTCTATTGCTGTAGATATGTTTGTTATTTGTGGTGTGTTATATTCGTAAGTTATTGTGTTTGTTTGTAACTTATTCCCGGTGTTATCCGATGATCGATTGTGCAGACTTTGGATATGTTTGAGTGTGTAGTGTGCTATTTTGTGTATTTTTCCGTTTGTGTGCTAATTGTGTTGTACTTTGTGTTTTGTTGTTCTATCTGTGTGTTTTTTCTGTTTTGTGGTGCTCTTTTTGTGTTTGTTTGTGGTGTTGCGTGCTGTTTGTTGTATTTGTGTGTCGTGTCTATTTCTGTGTATTATTTTGTGTTTTGTGTGTTATTGGTGTGATGTGTGCTAATTGTGTGTTAGTTGTGTTTGTGTTTACTTGGTGTTTTATTTGTGGCTGTGTGCTTATTTGTGTGCTGTTTTGTGGTTTGGTGTTCCATTTGGTGTTATTGTGTGTGTGTGCAATCTTTGTGTATTTGTTTGTTTATTTGTGTTTTTGTGTGCTATTTGTGTGTTATTTTTGTGTTTTGTGTGCGATACTTGTGTGTTATTTGTGTGTCGGTGTGCAATTTTGTACGTTTGTTTGCGTTTTTTGTGTGCTATTTTGTTGCATAATTTGTGTTTTTGTGTGCTATTGTGTGTACCATGTATTTGGTGTTTTGTGGCTTACTTGTGGTTATTTGTGTGCTAGTGTGCAATTTTTGTTTGTTTGTGTTTTTGTGTGCTATTTGTTGTGTTGTTTCGTGGTTTTGTGTGCGATTTGTGGTGTTATTTGTGTTTTGTGGCTATTTGTGTGTGTACTTGTGTGTTGTGGTGCAATTGAGTGGTCGCTAGACCTATACCCTAAGTCCAGGTTTTTGTCTGTCCTGTATGTCATTGCTCTGTTTGCTTGTGATGTAATGGACAGCTCTGAGGCCAGCAGGAGTCAAACCGATTTTGATGAAACTTGACTGGTAAGGTTCACACCAGGAAACTAGTTGTATGCTTTTGACACGTTTGGCTATGGAGCCACCGTTGCCTCTTGCAACGGGACTTTATTTTTGAAAATATCCGAACAATGTTTTTTTTCGAAAATCAAAATCGTTCTGTGGCTTTTTAAATGCGCACTCATAATACCCTTTTGTCAAAAAATTTTCAGCCCAATGTCCAAAACATATGCGAGTATGCAATTATATTACTATATGCTTTGACCCCACGTTGCGTTGGGATTCCCTAACGTAGGGTTTATCGGAATCGAACACAACATGATGAATGGACAGTTGCTTGTCAGTTCCTATAGGGAACAACGAACCGAAACATGCCATTTGATGTGTTCTCTATCTACAATATTTCATTCGCCTATCTATAGTGACCCCCATGTCCTTTACCGGCTGGTTTTTGTGTTGTTTTGTGTTTTGTGTGCCATTTGTGTTTGTTTGGGTTGTGTGGCATTTGTGTGTTATTTGTGTTGTAGTGTGCCATTTATTTGTGTGTTGTGTGTACTAATTTGTGTTGGTTATTTGTGTTTGTGTGCTCTTTGTGGTGTTTGTGTGCTATTTGTTGTGTTATTTGTGTTTTGTGTGCTATTTGTGTGTTTTGTGTTTTGTGTGCTATTTTTGTGTTGGTGTTTTGGTGTTCATTTGGTGTGTTTATTTGTGTGTTCGTTGCAATTTGTTTTTTTTTGTGTTTTTGTGTGTTATTTGTGTGTCATGTGCTATTTGTGTTTTTGTTTGTGTCTTTGTGTGCTATCTGTGCATTGAGGTGTGCTGTTTGTGTGTTTATTTGTGTTTTTGGTGTGCTATTTCTGTGGTAATTTTTGTTTTGTGTGCTATTTGTGTTTGTCTTATGTTTTGTGTTGCACTTTGTGTGTTTGGTTTGTGTGTTGTGTGCTTTTGTTGTTGTTTGTGTTGTTGTGTGCTAATTTGTGTGTTGTTTGTGTCGTTTGTGTTGCTATTTTGTTGTGTTATTGTTGTTTTTGGTGTTGGCTTGTGTTTTGTTGTGTTCCGTCTTTCCCGATCTTGCTGCTTCCTGCTCTTGCCTTCCGCTGCTTTGCTTCGTTCCTTTTTGTTTGGCTGATTGCCATTGCGGATCTTGATTGCCTGTCTTACTCCTGCTTCCATCCGTGTCGCCTCTGATTGGCGAACTTGCTCTTCTCTTGGCGCTTCTGGATCGAAATTTCTACTTGCCAATTGCTGGTTGCCAGTTGTTAAACAGCGGGCACTTTTCGCAGACTATCAACTGCGGCTTGGCTTCTGATCTTGCAGTTGTTATTCCGGTTTCGATTGGTGAGTGTCCAAATGCTTGGTTGATGTTGCGAAACCAAAGAACACTTGTTTGTGTGTTGTGTCAATTGTTTGTCCATTTGTGTTTTGTGTGCTATTTGTGTGTTATGTGGCTCTTTTTGTGTTATTTGTGTGTCAAGTGTGATTGTTTGTTATTTGTGTTTTGTGTGCTATTTGTGTGTTATTTGTGGTGTCATGTGGCTATTTGGTGTTTTGGTGGTGCTATTTGTGTGTTGAGGTGTGCTGTGTGCTACTATGTGTGTTATTTGTGTGTAGTGTGCAATTTGTGTGTCATTTGTGTTTTGTGTGCGTTTGTGTGATATTTGTTTTTTGTGTGTTTATTTGTGCGGTGGAGATTGGTCCTGTGTTGCTCTCTGAAAGGGAACGGGTGATCGCCAAGACTGCACAACTACCGAGGGGTGAACGCTGCTTCTCAGTGCCGGGCTAAGGTTTTGCTCGGAATAATTTTGAATATGGTTCTTTTCGCTCAACCATCTGCTTGAGCCTAGCGTCCCAGAGCGTCAGGCTTTACACCAAAAGAGGTCACGATTGGAGCGTTTCCTGCTCTCGGGCTCTCACCAACGCAGACGAAGTTTTTGGCAGGGGTGCTTGCAGTCTATGTGATCTCTGTAACGCGTTTCGATTCAGATGAATCGGGATGCCCTCTGGAGGATTCTTGGTCTTCGTGGGGTGCCACAAAACTGATCGATCTGAGTCTGAAACTCTACTCTGGTAACTGGAGTTGCTGTAAGTGTGGTGGTACCATCTTCTTGACTTATTTCCGAAGTTTGTTAACTGCGAGTTTCGTCAGGGGTGTGTATGGCCCCACACTTTTCAGCACTTGTATGGACTGGGTTTTTAGGGGAGGATGTCGGAAGATCAAGCTGCGGTGCATCGTTTGGGAATGTCAAGATCTCGGACCTTGCATTTTCGCAGATGATGCAGTCATCTTGCGGAGACTTTAGATATCCTTTTGAGGGCCTCGAGGTGCTGAAATGAGGAGTCTCGGAGCCGCTGGGATTAAGGGTTTCTTTGGGTAAAACTAAGATCAGGCTTTCACGACATCCTTGGATGCGCTGTCCTGTTGTGTTGTTTGTGGTGAGATTGTTGAGGTGTGGAGAGATCTCCTTTTACCTTGGCAGTGGATATTCATTCTCTGCTGGCTGTGCGTCAGAGGTCATAAGAACGTCTGGGTCGGCCGCCTGGGGAGTCATGGATTCACTGGATCATGGGGTGTGGGCGCTGCCGTACCTCTGTGGCGGGAGGACGCAAAGTCCGAGTCTTCAGGTCTTGTGCTTCCAGTCTTGCTCTATGGATGCGAGACTTGGACTCTGACGAAGGATCTGAGACGGAGACTTAATTCCTTTGGTACAGGGTCTCTTCGGAGAATCCTTGGCTTTTATCGCTGGTCAGATTTTTGTGTCATGTGCGGTTGCTGGAAGAGAGACTCGGATGAGATTTGTCTACCCTGCATGGTCCATGAGCGTCAGTTTGGGCTGTAAATGGACATGTGGCTTCGTTTTTCCTGACGCTGATCCTGCTCACGAGATTCTTCAGCGAGGGGTCTCGTGAGTGGAGGAGGCCAATGGCCGACCACATCCTCTTGGTTGCAAGCAGGTTTGACTCAGCCATCTCAGGAGTGGGGGATGGGCCTGGGCATCTGCCTGGGGGAAGGCCAGAAACGGAGGCCGCTGGAGTACCGGCGGAAAGTGGACGCAGCGACGCGCTGTTCTGGCACATGCCCGCCGATACTGACCTGTACTGTGCGTTTTATCAGCATCAATATTTTACATTCATTTTCCTTCTAATCATCTTGTTAAGGTAATTCATTTTTGGGTGTAAATCGAAAAGAAATTATTTTCAATTTTAATTATTTTTTATTATGCATTAATTAGAAGATAATCACAGATATCATTTGTTTTAGGCTTTTGACTCTGTGTTTAATCCCCCGTCTTTCACCACGCAGGACAATTCCTCAATTTCTTCATGGAGAATCAGGGATTCAAGAGGCTCAAAAATCTAGCATATTTTATAAAGTCAAAGCTTTAACGTAAACTAAAGTTCACTCTTCGGTATCATCTTCAGTACTTTCACACTCATTCTATAAAACTACTTTCATAACTACTCGTTTGCAACACAACCTCTCAGTATCGAATCATACCTAATCGTTTGAGCACAACGTCGCTCGGTATCATAACTGTCATCATCTCATAATCTTCAAAATCTTCAGTTGCAATGAATGACATCATATTTATTTCGTAAAAAAAGAACAATTACCATCGTATCTATATACTTTTTTTCATTAACAGATTCAATCTACTCATTTTTATACTAAGGTAATTTTTAAAATGATCCTTAACTATGATTGAACGAAAGTTCATGTCACCTGATATATTAACATCCTTTCTTTCATCAAGGTTTAAATCTTAGGTTTTTGAAAAACAATACAAAATTCTCCTTGCATATTACAAGATGATATTATCTTTTCTTTCTAAAGCTTCAATCATAAAGGTTTTTTATTCGTTTTTGATACTTTTTCTTGTATCATTCGCTTTTTCTATTTTTGAATATATACCAGAAGGAGAGAGAAACTTTTTGTTAGAGATACTTTAATTGATGTTCTTTCCAGATATACTAAAGCCCTTCCACTAGAAGGACATTGAAGAACTATATCTATTTCCACCTATTTTTTTTATTCAATGTATTTATTGATCTCTTTGTTAATTTTAACACATTCTTGACATATTTCCTGCAAATATCTTTTAAGCAAATGAAGAGATTGGATTGAAACTTGTCTTTTGGTGCCTTGATGTTGTATTTATTAAGTGAAAAAAGTTGGAAGGATAAAATGGTTTTAACAAGATTACCTAATAAATTAAAACGAAATTTTCATCAAGAACATTTATGCAAAGCAAAGTTTTATTATTATAAATATTGGTGAATACAACATACGGCAATGTTTTGTAATCACGAATATAAATGTTATAAAAACACCTTCAGAACCAACAAACACATTCAATGCTTTTCAGACAAATATTCCACTTGATCCAAGAAACAAAACATTGTGATAGATGTTAATAATGATATTCTTAATTTTTTTTTATAATAAACACTTCAATCCACGCAAACACAGAATAAATGAAGAAAGGGAAGCTAAATTCTATTGAAACACACTGATGGGGATTTAAAGGGCATATAAAATAAGATTGGTTTTGTTTCAGACCTGGACATCTTCAATAGGAAGCCTTGTTGACTATGGTTAAACAAGTATTGAAACTATATTAAAAACACTTAAGGTGAAATGAAAACTTTTAAGTTTTATATGGGAGTAATTGACAAATGGTAAGACAAGACGATGAAACTCTCTATATGAGGACAAACCTCACTTTTCTTCATCATTTCAAGATTTTTGTAAGATGTGAATGTTTTATGATGAATCAGAGACTAGAAGAAGGATGTTGATACACTGTAGTAGGTAGTGGATTTACATCACAAAAATAATCTTTTAGGATATACACATCTTAAAATCAGCATCTCTTCAAGCTTCTTCTGAATATTGATTTACCAAAAGAGATAAAACTTAGAAAGCGGTTTGTTAATATTCAAAACAAAGATAATAAATGTTTTTCTATGGTCCTGTTCTGCCAC
>CM068955.1:15240016-15251262 GCA_035128595.1 Eptatretus atami
CTCGCCTCTATCCTCCACATCTTCCAGCTTAGACCCTCCAAACCACCCTGCATGTCCGCCCTCACCGATCCATGAACCTCTTCTTGGCCTTCCTCTTCTCCTCCTGCCTGGCGGCTCTCTTCAGCACTCCTTGTCCCGGTATCTCTGCTTCCCCTTCCTGTGCACATGTCCAAACCATCTCAATCTCGCCTCTCTCACCTTGTCTCCAAACCGTCTCTACCTGCGCCCTAGTCCCTCTAATATACTTTCATTCTTATCTTCCATCCTCGTCACTGCCCTAACAGAGAACGCCATCTTTAACCTCTGCCACCTCCACTGCCGCTTCCTGTCTTTTTGTCAGGCGCCACCTCCAAACCAATGTATCAACATTAGCTGGTCTCACTACCAGTCCTTATATACTTTACCCCTTAACACTCTTGCAGCTACCCTATCTTCACAATCACTCCTGCAAACTCTTCTATCCACCCACTTCCATCCTGCCGTGCACTCTTTTTTCACTTCTCTTCCACACTCTCCGTTACTTCGACAGTATGACCCAAGTATTAAAACCACTCCACCTTCCCCACCCTCAAACTCTTGCAACCGCACCATGGCCCACCACACCTCCTCCTCATTACGCACATGTAACTCCGTCCTTACTTCCTACTGATTTCATTTCCCCTTCTCTCCAGTCGTACTCCACCTTTTCAGGCCGTCCTGTAGCCTCTCCCTCTACTCTCCCTCAGACTCTTGGAGTTGTCATCCCGAACATCAGTAGTCCATGGCAGACTCCAGTCTGATCCCGTCCTGTCACACCTGATCCATACACCATTGCAAACAGGAAAGCTCCAGTAAGTTCACTTGGCAATCCACTAGTTACCTAAAACCGGCTCCGTCATTCCTTACCGTACACTCGTCACCGACGTGTCACACTGTCTGCATAATTATCCTGCACAATTCCTCATCATACTTTCCACACTCCCGGTACTTCCTCATTACCATGCCACAACTCTCTTCTCTGGCACCCTATCATAAGCATTTCTCTAATCCACAAACACACAATGTAACTCCTCTGACCTTCCCTATTACTTTCTCCAATTCAAACTTCTCAAAGCAAACATCCTTCAGTGTGCCTTTCCTGGAATAAACCATATTGCTGCTCACAAAATCGTCACCTCTTTCTCAAGCTAGCTTCCACTACTCTTTCCCACGAACTTTCCATGTGAGCTTAACAACTTTATCCTCTGTAGAATTTCACAGCTCTGCAACATACCCCTTGTTTCTTGAAAAATCGAACAGTACACTATAATCTCCACTCCTCCGGCATCTCTTCACTTTACCAAGATTTATTAAACCAATTCTGCGTTAACAACCCCACTGCCATCTCTCCTAAGCACCTTCCATGCCCTCCACTGATAATCCCATCTGCGGCCAACCGCGCTTCCACTTTTCATCCCTTCAGTAGAGTCCTCACTTCATCCTTCTATACCCACCCCACTTCCTTGATTCACTACTCCACCTCTTCCAACCTCTCTTCTTTCCTCATTTTTCTTCACTCATTCTCCTTCAAAGTATCCATCCACCTTTCTCAACACACTCTCCTCCTTCGAGCACCATTCCCATTTACGTCCTTTATCACCCTTAACCTGCAGCACATCCTCACCAGCTCGGATATCCCTCGATCTTGTCTCAATCCGTATAAATCCTTTTCCTCCTTCTTTTGTATCCAACTTCTCCATACAGCTCGTCATATGCCCTTTTCTTAGCCTTTGCCACCTCTCTCTTTGCTTCGCCGCCACTCCTTGTACTCCTGCCGACTTTCTTTCATCTCTCTGACTATCCCACTTTTTTTCGCCAACCCCTTCTTCCATATACTTTCCTGTACTTCCTCGTTCACCACCAAGTCTGCTTATCTTCCTTCCCTCTGTCCAGATGCACACAAGTACCTTCCAAGCTATCTCCCTCACCTCTTCTGCTGTAGTTGCCCAATCATCCCACCCATCTTTACCACCATCCAACACCTGTCTCACCTCCTCCCTAATTCCACGCAACAGTCTTCCTCCTTCAGCTCCACATCTGGTCCTTGTTCAGCCCTCACTCTCTTCCTCAACCTCACTCTCCAAAAATCATCTTACAGACACCAACTCGATTGCTGTCGAGCTACACTCTCCCTGCCACCACCTTACAGTCCAATCTTCTTTCCAGGGGGTGGCTAATCTCCTGCTTAAGGTGTAATCGCACTGTTCTGTTTGTTGCCACTATTTTTTCACGTTCCATCTTATTTTGTCCTACCGCTCCACTCGCATAATTCGTTGTCTCTCCTACCATCCCCCCTTCTTTGAATAGTCAACTGCTTGAATTTTACCCACACTGGCCGCAATTCTCCCTATTACCCTATTTGTGCAAATCCTCCTTAGCCTTCAACTCCCATATTCCCCCCTATCTCGCACTATCTCCCTTCTCTCTGTTGGAGAAGCGGGACATGAGTGAGAGCCTCATAGCCTCGCTACCTCATGTGTCCGTGCAGGCTCCACTCAATGCCTATGTCACCAAGCATGTGCCTCCCTCAAGATTTTCAGCCGATCTATGTTATCGCCAAGATGTGAAATGTCTCAGGCGCCATCCTCACCACCTGCTTTCATCGCTCTGAGATACAACTGGCCACCACTTCATACTATAAGCTCATCAGAATCTTCTTTATATTCCTAGTCTCACGACGACGCGCTAATAACTGTCCGCGCTATCCTTCATACTGCACTGCCTGACACATTTATATTGCACATTCAAATCCTACCCCCTCGCCGTTGGCTCCTATACTCTATAACACGTCTGCCCTACTCTACTGCTTCAATCATCTGGCGTTGGTGATCTACTCATCCACTCACCACTCCAGAATACTTCCCTCGTGTTCGGCCCTGTGATGATATTCTTCCTTCCAGGGCAGTTTTTTACCGTGCCCCTCCCACCACATATTTCTCCTGGCGCCATCCCCTCCTCCACCACATTTTTCCCTCGTTGCCCCACACTCGCATACGGCCGGTCTCATGGCTGGGACGCCGTGGCTCCCTTTGGCAAGGAACTACCCTCCTGGCCATTCTTAGCCAACAGCTTAAGCGACCACCCTACCCAACTTGCTGGCCTCCCGCCCTTACTCCCCATCTGCCCACTCTCGTCTGCCGGTATACAGTCGTACCCACGCAGCTTATCCCGCTCCACCCTCATATACATCCTTTGCTCCTGGGCAGTCCTATGACCCAGCCACCTCCCTGACTCTCTACTCGCCCGAACCTTAGTCCGCCCTCACGTGGCATACCGCTTGGCGCCCGCGGGCCCCCTCCCCTGGGTAGACCCAATTCCCTCAGGCCCGTTTGCCACCTCGACCTCTCTCCACCTCCACGATGTTCCCATAAACCTATGTGCCCCCCCTGCTCCCTGCCCACCCAACTTGCTCCGGGCGCCGACCTTCCCGTGCTCCACTTCCCCCCGTCTCCTTCTCCTCCCCTATATCCCGCCCGCCCCCCTCTTGGGCCTTGGCCTACCGCGGCTGACTAGCCCAAGGCTGCCAGCTGAAGCACGCATTTTCGGTAACTCCCGATACCTCTAGCATGCACCAAGCCATACTCACCATTCGCAGCCACGCTCCCAGCCCGTCAACAGGGCTCCTCGCCCGACCCTCTCCGGCCCAAACGGGGGTCTTTCTGTGGCCTATAACATCTCCCGGCCACCAACAGCAAATACCGGACCTCCGATCTTGTCGTCTATGTTGAGCGGAACCTATTCACCTACACTTTTACTACTTTAGTCCCCTGGCTGCTGGATTTGGGCATAGGTTTTTACGCTGGATGCCCCTTGCGTCCTGACCTCGGCCAACGTGCCTCGGAATCTCCACCTCCCTTACCACCCAACCATCCAGGCTGATATGGACATCCATGACTCCTCAAATCGCCAGTGAGCAACATTCACTCCATCACTCCACACTCGAGCCCGCTGGTATCATCACTCATCTCAACTATCATATATAAATTCATTGACCTTATTATTTCCTCTCATCTCTCTCGCTTAAATGGAGACGGTTGATCCGCTGTGGCGACCCCTAACGGGAGCAGCCGAAAGAAGAAGAAGAAGAAGAATCTATACTAATAAATGTCAATTTGTGAGTGTATGTGTCAGTGTGTCTCTGCCATAACTCCAACTCCATGAAACCTCGCAGCCTAAAACTTAGCAAGCATATTAAGGGAACTCCAATGAAGTGCACGAGTGAGAAATGTTTGTTTTAGTTAATTAAAACACCCCTTTTGAAGATAATTAACGGTCTTATTTAATTATATACTTTATCAGGCGATTTTCGGCTTCCTCACTCTATATGGGGTCTTTAGGTGTTTCCTAAGCCTGGTGTTGGTTTAATGGTTAGGGTGGCGGCTTGGGATCCTAGGGTCCTGAGTTCAAGCCCCGTTGGCTGCTTGATAAATCACAGGAGGTTGACTCGCCTGTCACTCTGTGTGCCACTTTACCATCTCTTAGCCGAGGTCGGCAAAATGAGTACCATGTACTGGTAACGGGGAACACTGCATCAGCGTGCATTGCCGCGCCAACGAATGAGCACACCCAACCCACGCCACAGCCTGCACTTCGATAGAGAGAGAGGTGTTTCCTGCGTAAACCTTTGCTTTGGCCTGCTCTAACCATGCATTGACTTGGACAGCCACTAATGATTTCTTAACCATTTTTTTCTCATTAGTCAGTTGCAAAACGAAGTTTTGTGCAAGATGTTTAGTCAGCCCTCTGTATGTTTCTTAATTTAATATTTTTTTTTTTTTTTTTTTTGTTGTTTTGTTTTATTGTTTGTTGTTTGTCTGTAACTCTCACGAAAAAAAAAATTCTGGCCAGACCACATAATTCACACTTGGAAATTTTGTAACAATATCAGAGGCCTACTGAGGTCCTTTTCACAGGCATAAAATTTTGATAGGTGAAGGTCAAAGGATCAAGGTCACTTTCGAAATCGGGTAACGACAAAAACTCTGATTTTTTGAGTATTTTGATCGTATCAGCCTTCCACAACTCAATGAATACCGTTACATGGTCTGCGCTCAGCTGACTTAATTATTTGATGCGCGATGTCGCCTTGACCATTTCATCGTGTTTTTTGTTGTTGATTGTTTTTATTGTTGTTTTTCTGGTAATTCATCGTATACCAATCACTCTGGCAGATGAGCAAGTTTTCATTGGACATATTTTTTGTAACTTCGCATATACAGTAGGCCTATTAAATGATGGTCCCTTTCAGCGGATAAATTTTGAAGGTCAAGTCAATAGGTAAGGTGCCATTTTCGCAATCAGGGGTAATACGACATAACGCGTATTTTTGCGTAAGTTTTGACCCCTCGCGCATCGTCTTCTAACTTCATGGAATGATAGTGTCAGTAGTGTCAGGCTATATCAGGCTGATTAATTTTGGTGGCCGATATGGTCCTTGACGCTTTCATGGTTAACGTCGACTTAAGGAACATATTTACCCCAAGGTAAAAAATTCAAGTTTTTAGGAACCATATCGTGTAGTTACCTCAATTGAAGCACATCTCGATGAGGTGCTTTTCTAGATATAATCAAGCTTGAGACATAATTATGACGTCATTAGGGTGACGTTATGAGGCAAACGCATATTTTCATGGTTACGTCTGTAGGAACCGATTCTCATCGAATATCGTCGTAGGCAGATATTTCCTCAAGAGGTCGCTCCTGGTGGGTAGCAGTCTGTTCACTCTCAGTGTGACACTTAAAAAGCTCACACGTTGTCACCTTTTGCAAGATACGATCACCCTACGGCGTGACATAGGTCATTTTGTTTTTTTTTCTTTCACTTTGCTCACTCGTATCAACAAATTCCTGATCACATACCAACAAATCATTGGATACATTGTGATGCTTATAAACGCCAGGAGACGCCAGCGTTTGTGCTATCAATGGATGGAGGTACTCAATGCTGGACATGAAATCAGAGCCACATCCCTGGACATCTTCGCGTACTTTTGACACGGTCTGGCACCGCTCTGCTCACCAAACTCTCTTCCTATGGTATCCAAGGCCATCTCCACTCATGGCTGCAAGCTTCCTCTCCTGTCACAGCCAACGTGTGGCCCTAAAATAGAGTTCTCTCATCCCCTCTTCCTGTCCAGCTAGGTTCCTCAAGCAGTGTTCTGGGCCCTGTTCTTTTTCTGGTTTTCATCAATGTCTCTCTGACTCTCTGGAAAATCCTCTTTATCTCTTTGCTGATGAACCTCCCCCCTGCAATACCACTTGTCATCTCTAGACGACAAGCAGCAGCTTCTTCGCCTCACTGCAAGATCTGGATAAATCACAAACTGGTCCAACACGTAAACTGTCTTCAATCCTGACAAATCGCGCACACTTCACTATTGTTCTCTTGAAAGGACAATGGAACCCCCCCCCCCCCCCATCTACTTTCCTCAACAATCCTCTTGATAATCTCCTTCATTCAAGCTTCTGGTCTAACTATGTGCCATGATCTTTCTTGGAAACGCCACATTCCAACATGGCATCAAAGCCAGTGCACCCGATCTGGCATCCTGTCATGCAAAGTCCTTCTCGCCCACCTGGCTACTGGCCACATTCAAAGCTTTCATCCACAGCTGATGGAGATTACTGCCTCCCCTCTGAGCTGGTGCTCCGCTCTCACTTTCTCCTTTTCTCGGCTTCACCTGTGAAAACCAAGCATTTCGATCATGTATCTCTCCGCGATGAGGCTGAGTCTTTGGGCTCTCGCTCTCTCAGAGGCAGGTCGCGGTGTCTTTCTGTCTTTTTACCGTCTCCACTCCGGTCTCGCCCCCCCTGCTATCCTATGATAACATCCCCCCCCCAACATTTCACAGGGCGCTCAAGATCCGCCAGCAGCCCCCTTCTGGAAAAGAAAAACTCCAAAATCACAATCATGCTCACCTTCACTCTTTCATTCTCTTTTCCCACCTTTGGAAAAACTCCACACTCTCTTCAATCCATTCTTCCTCCAGGCGTTCAAAACAGCTGTTCACCACCACCCTCTTGTCTTCCCCCACCAAACCACGATCTTTTCTACCACCATTAATCCACCCAAACCCACCTCCTTCAAATTCCCTGCCTTCTTTCCCAAAAGTTCCCTTTCATGTAAGGTCCGAATGTCCCTGTGGCGTCCATATCTTATTTCTCCGTGTTCCCCGCAACATCCCTCTCCCTTCCACAGATCTCATAATTGTCTCTGTTCCCTCCTGTTTGTTCTTCCCTCTACCACCTTTGGTCTCCTGCCCCCCCCCCTTGTTCTGCGCGGTGTGTTAGCTCTCATACGAGCCTCGACAGTGTATACAAAAAGGAAAAAATCCGTGTCACATACCCAAGCTCTCCAAATTTCATCTGAATCCGTCCACAACTTTTTGAGATATCTTGTTCACAAGCAAACAAACAGACAGACAGGGGTGAAAACATAACCTCCATCCACTTTCGGTGGTGAAGGTAACAAGTGCAACCTTGTTGTGCTCACTGCAGGTGAGTGACATGAGAGCACAGTATGTACTTGCTTAAATCACGTAAGCATATCCCACTATTACATATGTTTACATGTGCAAGGCCTTAAATCACCATCCTGAAGTGAAGAAGCAGTGAAACTGAGAAGGACATTGTCATGATGTGAAACATTTGTTCTCATGTGTTAAAAAGCAATGACAGGATTCCATATCAAAACAGGAAAATTTACATTTCAATCATGTGAAAATATTAAACAGCAGTAAAATAATAATTTTACTTCCTATCCTGAATGAACTAGTTACCAAATGGTTTGTCGGAAGTCTCAGTTGTCTGCTCATCTTCCTTATTCTTCACCGAAAAATCTTTCGGTTGTGCTGGTGAAAGGGGGTAATTGTCGTCATAACCCAGAGATCCTCTGAGCAATGCGCCTTCTGCTCCAGAGATCTCCGTCAGTGGTAGTTCAATCCCCTCAGGAGTGAGGAAGACAGAGTTCATCATTGTATCGGTGATACTTCCACTGTTCTTCAAGTCTTCACCATCATCATGCTTAGCAGCAACAAACTGTGTTTTTTCTTTGAAAATTTCCATGACGTCACCCACAGTATGATATTGCAGCCATCCATCATCATCAACTTGATCATCATCTTCAATTTCTAAATCGACATGCTGAGCCATCTTCTCAGCTGTGGTAGGAGAAATGAAAGATTGGTTATCCTTAACCATAAACATAAGCAAGGCCTTAAATCTCAGTACCATACGTATTGAAATATAATTGATAAAACAAAAGTTCAGGCCTAAAGTTTTATCGAAAAGATATCTGGGTAAATTAGATTATTTTGTGGTGTGTGATTGGAAAATGCTTCGTAACCTTCTTCACCACCAACAAATGCAACATTAGAAAGCGGTGTTGTAGTCGAGACCACTTGGTCAGAATCCTAGCTGTCCGATTCCGAGACCTGCGGTCCGAGTCTAGTAGTCCCGAGTCCTGTGCTGAAAGTGCATTATTCCCCTCCCCACACGCTGGACTTTCCCCTCCCCTCGCGGCTACCTCCCCCTCCCCACGCGTACCTCCCCCTCCCCACGCGCTGTCTGCTCGCCTCCACCCTCCCCACGTGCTGCATCCCCTCCTCACGCAACTGCCTCCCCCCCCACACACTGACTTTCCTACCCCTCGCGCTGCTCCCCCTACACAAGCGCTGTTTCCCCTCCCACCGCTGCCTCCCTCCCCACGCGCTGCCTCCCCTCTGCACGTGCGCCTCCCCCTCCCCACGCACTGCCTTCCCCCTCCCCACTGTGCTGCCCCCCCCTCCCCACATGCTGACTTTCCTACCCCTCGCGCTGCCTCCCCCAAACACAAGTGCAGTTTCCCCCTCCCCACACGTTGCCTCCCCCTCCCCACGCGCTGCCCTCCCCCTCCCCAACACGCTGACTTTCCCACCCATCGCGCTGCTTCCCCTCCCCACGCGCTGCTCCCCCTCCCATGCCGCTGCCTCCCCCTCCCCTCGTGCTGCCCTTCCCTTCCCACTCGCGCTGCTCCCCGTTCCTCCCCTTCCCTACGCGCTACCTCCCTTCCCCTCGCGCTGCCTCCCTCCCCACGCACTGCCTCCCCTCCCCCTCTGCGCTGCCTTCCCCTCCCACGCGCTGCCTCCCCCCCCTCGCGCTGCCTCCCCCTCCCCTCGCGCCGCCTCCCCCTCCCCGTCGCGCTGCCTCCCCTCCCCTCACGCTGTTTCCCTTCCCCTCGCGCTGCCTCCCTTCCCCTCGTTGCTGCTCCCATCCCCTCGCGCTGCCTCCCCTCGCCAAGCGCTGCCTCCCCCTCCCCACGCGCTTCCTTTCACCCCCTTGTTGCTGCCTCCCCCTCCCCTCGTGCTGCCTCCCCTCCCCTCGTGCTGCCTTCCCTTCCCCTCACGCTTCCTCCCCCTCCCATGCGCTGCCTCCCCCTCCCCTCGTGCTGCCTTCCACTCCCCACGCGCTGCCTCCCCTCCCCTCGCGCTGCCTCCCCCTCCCCTCACGATGCCTCCCCCTCCCTTCGCGCTGCCTCCCCCTCCCCTCACGCTGTCTTCCCTTCCCCTCGCGCTGCCCCCTTTCCCTCGTGCTGCCTCCCATCCCCTCGCGCTGCCTCCCCCTCGCCAAGCGCTGCCTCCCCTCCCACGCGCTTCCTTTCACTCCCCTTGTGCTGCCTCCCCCTCCCCTCGTGCTGCCTCCCCTCCCCTCGTGCTGCCTTCCCTTCCCTCACGCTTCTCCCCTCCCCATGCGCTGCCTCCCCCTCCCCTCGTGCTGCCTTCCACTCCCACGCGCTGCCTCCCCCTCCCCTCGCGCTGCCTCCCCTCCCCTCACGATGCCTCCCCCTCCCCTCGCCTGCCTCCCCTCCCCTCACGCTGTCTTCCCTTCCCCTCGCGCTGCCTTCCCTTCCCCTCGTGCTGCCTCCCCTCCCCACGCGCTGCCTCCCCATCCCCCGCGCTGCCTCCCCCTCCCTCGCGCTGCCTCCCCCTCCCTCGCGCTGCCCCCTCCCCTCGCGTTGCCTCCCCCTTCCCACGTGCTGCCTCCCCCCTCCCCACGTGCTGCCCTCCCCCTCCCCAAGCGCTGCCTCCCGCTCCCCCCGCGCTGCCTCCCCCTCCCCAAGCGCTGCCTCCCGCTCCCCCCGCACTGCCTCCCACTCCCCCTTGTGCTGCCTCCCCCCCCCTCATGCTGTCTTCTTCTCCCTCACGCTGCCTTCCCTTCCCTCGCGCTGCCTTTCCATTCCTTCTCTCGCACGCCTTTCCATTCCTTCCCTCGCGCTGCCTTTCCATTCTTTTCCCTCACGCTGCCTTTACATTCCTTCCCCTCGTGCTGCCTTTATATTCCTTCCCCTCATGCTGCCGTTACATTCTTTCCCCTCGCGCTGCCTTTACATTCCTTCCACTCGTGCTGCCTTCCACAATTCGTCTCACGTTAAGAGATTCGAGAGCTTATCGTTGGTGTGAAAATTAAATACAGGCATGAACACTGGTGTGTTTTTTTCAACAATTGAAGGAAAATGCCCATCTTCCCTTCTCCTTCACCCACGCTTACCTCCTCCCAAAGCCCGTCCACGGACCTCTCTGAGCAGTGCCTGGGCGTTTTTAGTATGACCCGTTTGAACGTACGCAATTTCATTCAATCCTGTACTAATGCCGGCACAAGGGCACCATTCCGCCCCGCACACGCTTCCCTCAAATCCCCTATCAAACGCATGTCCAGATCACCCCCTTCCTCTCTCCCATCCTCTTTGCTCCCTCCCCTCCAGAGTGCATAGCGACGTGTGGTGAGGCCTCACTCCCCCCCCCTTCCACCACTTCCTCACTGTCGCTTCTCCCCCCCTTTCATTGCTCCTCACTCCTAGCTTCACTTTCCTCACTCCCCCATCCCTTACTCGCTCCCCCACCCCTCCTCGCTCCCCCACTCCTCCGCCCACGGTCGTAATATAATCGTCAGCTAAGCAACGGGTTGTAAATGTTTTTGTTTTTTTTTCAAACCATGTCGAGGCCCATGTGAGAGCTAATACACAGAAACACAAAACAAGGCAGGAGACAGAAGCCTGGTGTTGGCTTAGTGGTTCGGGGTGGCGGCTTGGGATCCTAGGGTCCTGAGTTCAAGCCCCGTTGGCCGCTGAATTAATACACCAGGGGTTGACTCAGCCAGTCATCCTTCCGAGGTCGACGAAATGAGTACCAGAGTATAATGCAAGAGGGGCACTGCATCAGCGACATAGTCGCGCTTCCAAGAAATGATAGCTA
>CM068955.1:15341367-15357984 GCA_035128595.1 Eptatretus atami
CCACCACAAGAGAGAGATTGACATCATAATGTGAAAGTAAAGTGATTCATTAAATTTTGGCACCTTGTGCCACTTGCACTTCTTGATGCATGGAACCAAGTCCGTACACATCATTTGAATCTCACGATGAAGCTGAGTCGCATGGTTCTCTTACTCTCACCACCGGTCGTCTGTCTTCCTCAGGTTCATTTCTGGTCTGCACCTCTCTGCCTGCCTCTGTATCCCATCCCCGAGTTTTTGCTCCAAACGCTTGTCGTTTCCAGTACCCACTTCTGTTGAAACTTTCAAATCAGGTTCTTTGCTAACAACCTCCACTCATTGTTACTGCTTTCTTCAGCCTGTGGAGCAACTTCCTCAGACTGTTTCAATCTGACTCTCCTCTTCAGATGGCTGTTCCCAACACCTCCCATCCGTACTCTGATCTTTCTCCCTCTCAAGCCCTCTTTTCTCCCAGCCTTCCAACAAAGCCTCCACAACGCGACTCTTCCTTTCCGATTAATGTGTTTCCCCTTATTCCTCACCATCTTTTCCTTATGCCATTCCAGTTTTCCTTCCCCTTTTACTGTGTTTGAGCTTGCATCCGCTTGTTTTCCCTTGTCCACCACCACTACTCCACCTATCATCTCATTCCCCATACCATTCTTTTCCAAGTGACTTTCATTGTATCTCTACCTTGTTGTAGTTGTGTCCCGCCCGCCCCTTCCACGATGTTCTTCTTGTTCTTTTTATGTTCAGGTCTTTTCTGTGTTCAACGTCTCCAAAGTGTCGAACTTGGTTCCAAACAAAAAAATTAAATGATGTGAAAGTTCTTGTTTTCGACATAATAATACCACAAGTGCGATTGACAAAATAAACTGCATCCCCTGCCTTTCGTCGCACTGCACCACGCGAGCTCTATAACACGAGAGAGGTTCATCGGCAGCTCGTGATTGTCGCATCAGAGTTTTCCTCGCTCATGTTTAGTCCTTTCATCCACATAGCAGTGAGTGGGAATGGACTGGTTTTAATCCTTTAACTGTGCTTTTCACGCTAATTCGTAGAGTTTCCATACTTTCAAAAGCACAAGCCTTCTTTATAGAGGCTCCTTGAAGGTTACACTAATTTACAGAATAGGAAACACGGTCCACATGATCAGCCCTGGGATGTTTGGGTTTATGTTTCCTAGAAGGCTTGGGTTAGACTTAGACGGGTTTTTGTAGCGGGGGTTTCTAGATGGGGGGTTTTTGTGCGGTTTAATAGATTTAAGCAAAAATTTAGGAAAGGTTTGCGAGTAGAGATGCCACACATGGGATGGAAATAGCAGCGAATCCAGGCCATCGATTTGCAAAGAAGAGATGAAAATAACAAATAGATACTAACAAATATACACCGACAATGGGAGAACGATAAAAGAGAGGAAGATTGTTAAAATTGGAAGAGTTGGAGAGAACAAAGAAGGCCCTTGCAGTGGCTGGAAGACATCATGTTAACTGGGATGGAGAACGAGTCAGAGTGGCAAGTGTCTGTAGAAAGGTCTACTCCACCTTTAAATATTCACACTTTTGATGCCTTATAGCCTGAAATTAAATATCAATTAATTATACTTTTACACTTATTTAACACATTACACCACAACTTCCAAGTGAAAAAATAAATTTCAGAAAATTAATTAAAATACAAACCTAGAATATCTTTGGTTTGATAAGTGTCCACCCCTTATAATGCAATTGTAATCGAGCTAAGGTGTACCATCACCTTCAAAGTCACACGCTAGTAATTGGCCAACACCTTATAAATTGCAGTGATTCCTGATTGTTTCAGAATAAAACAGAAAGGGCATCAGTAGGCGCATAACTTCGCCAATGCTGCAATTTTGCCCCCCCCCCCCAGAAACCGTTGATTGTGAGGGTATTTATCATAACCACATCTGCATCTGCTATGTTTTGATGGTTAAAACATTAAATTTTCCTGCTGTTTGACACTGATTCCGTCATTGTACATTTCTGTATGAACTCTGATTTTTGGGTGTCGGTGTAAGTAATCTGATGACAACTGGTCCATTATAAAAGAATTAGATATTAACACATCACAGGATAGGCGAATTGAATTCTAACATTTTGAATCTACTTACATGCAATTGTAATAAGAATTTGACCGCGTTAATGATAATAAAGGTCGTTGACCCCCTGCTTTGACGCCAAACAGCTAACAAAGGTAATGACGTCATTGTGTATATCGTTATCACAAGATTTGGGCTTGAATTCACACATTTTGGATTGGGTTGCATGCAAATTGGAATAAAAATCGACGCACTATGGCAAAATGACGATTTTGACTTTCATGACTCTCGACTTGCCTTTGTACTCCTTAATTTGTAATTGGTATTAGAAGTGTGGGGAAAGAACAGTCAACATTTTGGTGTTGGTTTCATGCAAAATTCGGATAAGAATTGACCGTGTTTCATAAAACCGCACAATTTTGCAATGTCGGTGACCCCCCCTGCCTTTGACTCCCAACAGCTAATAAGGGTTATTATGTCATTTGTGTCATGTCACATATCAACAAGATGGGGCATTGAATTCTGAAACATTTTGGCATTAGTGAATGCAATTGATACAAATTGACCTGCGCTATTGGTAAAAGAGGTTTTTGACTTTTAGATTGACCTGAACTTTGACTCCGATCGCTCCAAATCTAATCAATGGTCCTCGGATAAATAACGATCATCCACCAAATTTGGCGGCGATTCGTTCAACTACTTTTTGGAGTTTATGCGAATAACAAACAAACAAACAACCATATTCCAAATAAATAAATAAATAAATACACAGGATCAACATAACCTTTTCGCAACAAAGTTTTGCGAGGTTAATCAGCCGTTCCGCTGCAGGTTTCATCTGGCTGGGAAGTGAATTTCAAAACAAAGACTCAACATGAGCGCGAAGGAGCTTTCCAAAGACCTCTGGATAAATTGTGGGAAGTACCAGATATGGGATGTGCATAAAATTTCAAAGCCTTGTGAATACCCCTTGGAGCACAGTCAGAAACAATTATGAAGAAGTGGAAGGTGTTGGTAACCAAGACCTGCCTAGATTAGGCCATCCTTCCAAACTGGATGACAGCAAGGAGATGATCAAAGACCATTCCAAGAGGCTCATGAAGCATCGTGGTAACTTTGCAAAGAGCTACAGGATTATGGCAAAGACTGGTTACTGTGTGCATGTGCAACATATCCAAGCACTCCACAAGTCTGGCCTGTACGCTTCGGGTGGTAAGAAGGAAGGCCATTACTCAAAAGCTCACCTTGAGTCCAATTTGAGGTGTGTAAAAAAACATTCAGAGATTCTGAAGCATGTGGAAAAACGTTTTGTGGTCCTGATGAACCAAGATGGAACTTTTTGGTCCAAAATGCAAAACGTTACTTTGGCGCATGCCAACAAAGCAATCACCCAAAGAGCACAATCCAAACTGTGAAGTCATGTGGTGGCAGCATCATGTTTATGGGGATGTTTTCTCATCAGTCGGGACTGGGGCACTTGTTAGATTGAAGGGAAATGGATGGAGCAAAATACAGAAAATCCTGGAGGAAAGCTGCTTCCTCTTGCAAGAAAGCTGAAATTGAACGGATGTTCACATTTCCCAACAATGAAACAACCGAAGGCCAAGCTAAAGCTCACTGGAGTGGGTGAAGGAACAACAAGATAATGTCTTTTGGTGGCCCAGTCAGAGCCTGACGTAAATCCAATCGAAAATCTGGCATACTTGTAAGATTGGGTCCATCAACGCTCACACGTACTTGACTGGCTTGACAGTTTTGTACAGAAGAATGGGCAAATATTGCCCAATCGGGGTGGTGCAAAAGTTGCTGGAAGACACAATCCACAGACTCACTGTTGTAATTGCTATCAAAGGTGTTCCAAGTATTAGTCAGGGGAGTGGACACTTACCACAAAGGTTATCCACTTTGTAATATTTAATATTTTTCTGACATTTGTATAATTTATTTTCACCGAAAGTTGTCGTTACCATGTGTAAATAAGGTAAGGTGGAAAAGTCTGATTTAATGATATTTAATTTCCTGGTTATAAGGGCAACAAAAAGTGAAAAATTTTAAGGCGTGGAGACTTCCATAGACACTGCACATACCAACACCAAGGACACTTTAGAAGATGTCAGGATGGAGTCATAAGGACAGGTGCAGGTTCTGTAAGGTCGAAACAGAAAACACATCACTTTCTCAGGATTGTAAAAACCTCATGTCAGAATTCGGATCGTCGATCACCCTTGCAGTTAAGGCATGAAGACGTCGATGTACTTGAGAGAAAACTGTTTATTGCACCAAATAGTGTACAACGGAGAGGCAACACACCAGGAAACCAACTTGGTCATTGAGGAATTGAGGAAGCCGGAGAGTGCTCTGCTCTATAGTCCAGAGAGTAATACAACACATACATAGCACCAGACACCACACACATACATACACAAGCACACACATACAATACACCACACACACAACACACACACACCACACACAAACACACACACCACACACACACACATACGACACATAATACACTCGGTCCCAAAAAAGTTTTTGAACCCACTCCCATTTTTTTTCCAGTTTTTTTCTTGAATTTTAAGCAGTTCAAGTCCAGTGATATCCTGAAATGGTAACAAAGCTAGCGGTAAACTGTCAGAGGTTTAAAAAAAAAAGTTTAAGTTTTATCAAAAACTGAAAATAATGTAATTTCAGAGTTTTAAAAGGCCCTTTTTCAGGTAACAGTAATTGGGTTAGCACTGCCAGCTGTTCTTACATGGAATAAATTAAGCTTGAAGGTTGATGCAAACAATTCCTTCAGGTGTCCACTTTTGTTGATTTTAGTTACAACTGTGTCTGTATAAAAGCAGTGTTGGAACAGATGTGTTGCTACACCTCTGAAGCATTATTTGGACAATATTGCACTGCAGGAAGTAGTATATTGCTATCATAATGGCAAGAAAAAAGACAATTAACAAAGGAAGACAGACAGCCTGATAACCCTTAAAGTGGAGGTCCTTTCTTTGGTGAGAAAATTGCAAAAAAGTAAGCCCAGGTGGGTGTGAGTAACAGTTTCCTACACCATCAAAGGCAGCTTGAACTGGAGGAAAATCTGAGAGGAAGAGGTCTGGCAGACCAAGGCCAGAACAACAATCAGAAGACAAGGTTCTGAGAGTCAACAGCTTTGTGTGAATCGGCGGCTTGCAGGACAGCAGCTTCAAGGCACAGCTGAACACTGGTCGAAGTAAGGAAGTTCACCATGTACTTGACTGATGGGAAAATATTGATGGGCTTTGATTGGGCTTGACTGATGGGCAACAGTTTTAACTGTGACGAGAAGACGTCGAGCTGCAGGTTTGACAGGTCGAGTGCAGTAGAAAGCCATTGCCTAAGTTGGGCAAAATAAGAAATAGAGGCTTGCTGGGTACATGAAGCACCGCCAATGGGAGGACTGAAACTGGAAAAGGTCTTACGGACGATGAATCAAAATTTGAAATCTTCGGTTCATCACGAAAGGTTTTTGTTTCGCCGTGAGTCGGCGAAAGGATGGTTCTCAGTTGTGAGACACCAACTGTCGCAAACATGGAGGAGGAAGCGTGATGATCTGGGGGGCTCCTTTTGCTGGATCAGAGTCAGTGACTTGAACAGGTGACGCACCCTGACGCAAAAGCTACCGCAGCATTTTGCAGCACATAGCATACCCTCTGGTCTATGCCTTCGTTGGTCAGGGGTTCTCTCCAGCAAGATAACGACCCAAACATAACCTCCAGGCTATGTAGAACTACTTAGAAGAAAAGAAAAGATGGTAGGTCAATCATGGAATGGCCAGTTACAGCACAGTCTCCGGACTAAAACCCATCGAATGGTTTTGGGATGAACTGGACAAAGGGTGAAGCAAAGCACGCTACAAGTGCACACATTGTGGGATTCTGCAACCGTGTTGGGAAGAACTTTCCGGACAATATTGATTTCCATTGTGGAAAGAATACACGAGTAATGTTCGGCTGTTAATATCTGCAAAAGGGTGGCTACTTTTAATGAGTCCAAATTTAGATTAAATCTTGTTCAACAAAAGATTCCATGATTAATTTTTTTTATCTGCCAATTGTTTATTTGTTGCTTTAATTTCAGAGTACATTGAAACATTAACTGCGAAATTTCAGTAAAACTGCAAAATTGGGTGTTCTAAAACTTTTTCCGGTAGCCGCCATGTCTCTAAACAGGCTTCAGCCGTCAACCACCAGGTGGAACCTTTACTTGTGCTCGTAGCTCTTGTATCTTGCACTAACGTGGATCGGCAGCTCTGTCACCTTGGGTCAGAGGGTTCGGCCTCGTGCGAGCCCATCAAACACCACGTCTTGTCGTGTTGCTATTGTAACACGAACGTTCTGCTTGTCACTGGATTTTTTAATCACGAACGTCAGGTCAAATGGTTTGATAGTCATTCAAGCCTCGGACTGGACTCTACAAGTGAACTCGTCAAACATCCGTATCAAACTTCAGTATCGTTTGGAGCGTCGGCGACGGGATCGACGGTCATGATGAGCACGGCTGCTTTGTGACGTCATCGATTTGTAGCGTGCACGGATTCGACGTCAGAATTCAGTCACGCTTGTCCGTGATGACGTCATCTTGGAGGATTTTCCAATGCCTTGTCCGTGAGTGTCCTGAACTCACGTATTCTCTCTTTTTCAGATGTTAACCGCGTGCGCTCCTCCGTGCTCTGTGCACAGGCCGTGTGATGGCGATGTTCTCTCCTTGTGATAGCATCGACTTTTCCGATTTTGTGGAGCACGAGGGAGTGTTGAAGTATGCGCAGCTTCCTTCACTGGCCGCTCAAAGTCTTTTTGTTTCGCAAACTACCTGAGAAACTTACGGTTGGATTATCGTTTCTTTGCGTTTACAATTGCAAACTAGATAGAAACATCTGAAGATGAAAAGCCTGTCCGCGTCCACTTTGGGGTCACACTTCTTCCTCTTCTTTCTTCTCTACTTTTTCTTCTTCCTCTTCTTCTTCTTCTCTTTTTCTTATTCTTCCTCTTTTTCTTCCTTTTTTTCTTCTCCTTCCTCTTTCCTTCTTCCTCTTCAACTTGTATTCGGTTTAACTTTGCATGAAATCTTCTTCATTTATGCAAAATGATGGAACGCAAAAAAATAAAAAACAAAAACTGAATAATTAATTAAGGCCTTGACTTATGACTAAAAAGCAAAAAGCTCCAGTGACCAGATAAACAAACTGTTCAACTTTCAAATCAATCAGATTGAGATGATAAATTTTTAATGCTTGGACTTTGGACCTGTTGAGGCTTGGACGAACAGGTTACAGCTCGATGATTGGGTCATACTGGGCCAATGACAAATGTTAATATGATTGACCATGTTTGATGTCTATTCAACCTTGACTTTTTGACCTTTTGACTTTTAATGAATGAGTTTTGTGTGCTCTGCCTGAGGACAGGTGCTTGGCTGCTTGGCGAGGTGACACGAGGTAGTTTTGGCCATTGTCTTTCCCAGCAGTTGGGCAGGATTTGTAATTTGACTGGTGCGGGTGGATAGTCGCCTCTCTTGGTGAAGACACCTGGGATCTTAACATCACCATACTATCTAGCATATGGGACACCGGACGGTTAACGTCCTCGACCTTGGTGTCCGTCAGAAAGCTATGACGAAGAGGTCGTGGGTACCACAGAGTCTTTAACGTTTTCCCCACTGTTCGTCCATTCCCAACTGGTGATGATCATTAACGTTTGTGCGTGCTGCAAATAATAATAATAATTAATTAAGTAGTTTTCCAGCTCGGCGGTCTTTTATAGTGAATACCATGCGACGATATGAATTGCCAGCAACGCGTGACTATTACGTTTTACGACGTGACGTCATACGTCCAGCGCGTGGTCGGCCCTCCACGGATGTTGACTTCGTCGGGCCTCCTCAACTCAAACCGTCCGGGATGAATTTATTATTTGAAGTTTTTCTTGTTCAGATTTCTCTTTATTTAAGGACTCGCGCTGCTGGGCCGACGTGCCGGTCTGTGACGGTAACTGTGACGTGGGCGGAAGAACTGGTAGGTGACGTCACATCGAACTCGTGTTGGAATTCTGTGAAGCGTTCGGATCGGACGTGGACTCCGACGGTGTCAATTCGGACTTTATTGGCTTTATGTTTTTCGACGGAAAACAACGAAGGTTCGTGAACGGGTTAATTTTACAACATTCAATGAACTTTTCAATTTCATGTCGAGTTTGACTGATTTTCACCGTGCTGTGAAACACCGCATGGCGGTTTTATAACGGCTCGGGAATCGAACCCGGGAGACAGCGAGGAGGAGGGTGTGCTTATTATCTGTCGGTCATCTGCTGGTCTCCCTGTGATTAATGTACATTGTGAGAGGTTAACCATACAGGTATATCAAAGTTCAACCTGATCAGCTGGGTGATCCCCCACCCACCGCAACACCCACCCCACCCCAACAACCCCCCATCCCCTGGTCGATGGGCCCTATACTTCACATCGCCGACAGGTCAGTGTCTCTCTGTCAAATACACATCTTTCTGGTCTTGCTCCTCTGCTCATTTCGTGCTTTTGCCCCCCCCCAGGTTTCTCCATCGACACACACTCCACAACCTTTCTAGTGAAATACTAAATCCAGTATACTGCTCTCCTCCACTTATTTGTTCCTTCTTTTCCACTGAGGAATCAATTAACATCTCTCTTCAATTCGTTCTTCCCTCCAGGTCTTCGGACAGCTGTTCACCACCATTCAGATCATCCCCAATCAAATCCATGATGTTTTTCTCCTTGTTAACCCCACCTAAACTCATCCTTCCAATTTTCCAGTGTTCCCTCCTTTTTGAGCTTCTTGTGTGTCATCTCGTCACTCTATGCTCCTCTGTGTCCACTTCTCCACCCCAAGCATCATCTGTGTCAACTTCTCCACCAAGCATCCTCTGTGTCCACTTCTATTCTCCACCCAAGCATCTTGTGTCAACTTCTCGCACGCAAACATCCTTGTGTACAACTTCTCTCACCCATGATCCTCTGTGTCGCCAACTTCTCCACCCCAAGCATCCTCTGTGTCCAAACTTCTCCACCCCCAAACATCTTGGTACAATCTTCTCCATCCACTCCATCGCATAGTCTCCTATAATATCTACTCCCCCCTCCTCGTGTCACTTCTGCCCCCACCACAGTCATCTCTGTGATCAACTTCTCCCCAGCCATCCTTGGCCCACACTTTCCAACTCTCGTGTAACTTCAACACATCTGTCCTCCACCCAAGTCGATTACACTCATTTCGTGTCCAACTTCCTCCACCCCCACAGATCATCCTCTGTGCTCCACAATCCTCTCTCCACCCCCAAGCATCTCTAGCAACGTGTTCACCCAAACTTCTCTGGCCAACTTCTCCACAGAGCATCCCTGTGTGCTCCGAACTTCCACCCCCAAGCATCTCTGTGTCCAACTTTCTCCCCCCAAGCATCCTTCTGTGTCCAACTCTCACCCCAAGCATCCTCTCCGGTCAACATCTCCCAGCGTATCTCTGTCCAACTATCTCCACGCCAAACATCCTCTCGTGATCCCAACTTCTCCACCCAAAGCTATCCCTCTGTGGGTCCAACTTCTCCACCCAAACATCTGCTGTGTACAACGTCTCCACCGCATGGGCATCGGTCTTTTTCTGGCATCTGTTTTTGTCTGTTAGACGTCTGAATCGCGTTCAGTGCACTAGTCTTCACGAGCCTCGATCTCGCGTATGGCAAAATTTAGTAAAACGAAAAGAAGTTAAAGGTCAAAATATGTTTAAAAGGTCAGAAGCTTATAAAGTTTCTTCACAGGTCAAAGTGCTATCTGGGGTCAGAAACGGATCGAATGGTCAAACTCTAAAGGGTATGTCAAAAATGAAGTTAGGATTCTAAAGTGTCATAAAACTAGAGTCGAAAAAGGGTTATCCAAGAATGTAGAACATTCTAATACTGTCTAAAAGGTTATCTCGAGGGTTTTTCGTGCGGTCTAACTCTCAGGTATGGTTCTCAGCAGTCTACGGGGTCTCGAAGATTGAAGTGTTTGAAGGGACTAAAGGGTCGGTCCTTACTGGTCTTAAGAAAGAGTGTTGTTTTCAGGAAACAAAGATGAACGATCACCCTCGTTCACAAGACGTCTTGATGTTGCAACCAGTCCCACCACATTCTCCTCCACAACGAAAAGAAAACTACTCTATTGGGACGTTAAAGTAAATTATATTTATTTTCTCTCTCATTGTTAGTTTGTTTGCCTTGGCCATTAGTTAGTTTGCCAGCGGGGCTTCTTCGGAACTCCTGTTGTCAAGAGCCTAACCACCTCCGCTCAACTACAGTAACCCGAGGGACGGGCTTGGGACGAACGCAATGCGCGAATTCCCCTGTACAAGTGGATGAGAATCACTCTGGACCGCAGGTGATGGTTTGACATCAACGGGGAACACAAACTAACCAATGCATTTTCCATCCCCACTCTCACCCTCCCCATGACTATACCCTTCCCACTTACAAGAGACCAAGGGCTTGTCGAGCAGTAAGACTCATCTAAATAACTGAATCTTCGGATCACGGACGTGTTCTGTCCGCTCTCTCCAGGGTAAGTTCTTCAGAAACCGTAACATTTCTTTCCCTCCGTCACCGAGGTGGATGAAGGTTATTGTTTTTAACCCTCTCTGTTTGTTTGTTCTGTCTGTTTGTTTGGCTGTTTGTCTTCTTTGTATTCAAATATCTCTAAAAGATTGCGGACGATTCGACGACGAAATTTGGTGGAGAGCTTGGAATATCGTCCGGTTTATGTTCTGACACCGACAAAAAATGATTGATTTTGTTGAAGGTCCAGTCCGAGAATTTTTTCTAGACAGTCGATTGTTTCCACCATTGTGAGATCGGGCGCACTAAACGACAATATAGTCAGATTATCTCAAAATTATGGACGGATTCGGACGAAACTTGGTGGTGGAGTTAGCCATGGGCTACATATGGCTACAGATGGCACTCCCCGCCCCCTCCACATCTCAATGAACCTATGTTTTTCTGAACCCTGGATGTGTGAATAAGAAATCGAATGTTAACATTGAAAATTATAGGGATGCACTTCGGTTTTGACTACTATACTAATGGTTGGTTGGTTGGTCCAAACCCCACTTTCAAGAATGATTCTCGCGCGTTACTTGTAATTGTGTTATTATTATTTGTAATTTAGCACCACAAAATAATCATCGCCCTTGATGGGTACATGTAGTTATATAATTATAATCATGGCAAACTCCTCTCATTAATAGCACATTTGAAATATCAATGTTCATACATATGGTTGTTAATCAGAATCACCGTCTGAACTGTCTCCAGCAGGATAGTCTGTTCTGCAGGAAGTGGACCATCATCATCTGATTCGTCCTCATCATCAGCTCGGTGAACTGCAACATATCTATTAATTGTTGTGGCATGTACTCTCCGTCATACCATATGACGGCTCCATTTCCATATAACCATTGTCCAAACCTATGAGCCATCAGTAGCCATGCAGGGATATCAGCGATCATGTGGATATGGCTTCTTCCATATTCCAACCTGGTAATTTCACTCTCCTGATATGTTGTCCTCAACGATTTCCGCATGGAGTTAGATTAGCCATTTCAAGTTGTGTGAAGTTCTTTGGATTGATGTTGCATTATCCTGTGTCACAACACTGCGCATCCTTAAGGAATGCGCCCTGCTTCATCAACTCTGCGCACCACAGATCGCGGCCTTTGTAAATGGCACAACGTGAATCTCTCAAGATGCTGTCTACGAGCTCTGGATGGTACTGCCAGGGTCTTCCATCCGAGCAAGCATGGCACAAATTTGGCATCTGCAATAGTTCTTTGAGAGGTTCATCTTTTCCTAATCCTTTGAAGGGTACTTGTGGAGTGCATCCACTGTACGTGCTGGAGTGCATCAAGCTGTTTCGTGTTGCTGCAGGTATAACCTTCGTGAATATCACTATCCATTGCGTTCTTTTCATTGTTTCAAGTGCCAGTGTCAAACAAGATGGTGAATCACCGAGTGTGGGTGATAGTGGAGAGTATACAAGAATACATCAGTGTCGGACTACTTCACCTCAAGTACTCGAACTCTGACTACTACCATGTTTTACAATTGGATGATACCCGAATCAGATTCCTCCTGGGTTTGACTTGACGTGGGAATTTCTCTTCTATGTGTTGAACAGACAATCATCAGAATGTCAGGGAGGTTGCAAGTGCCTTCACAGATTACAGTCACTTGTCTTCTTGTAGCTTCTTGGCATAGTGCATCTTGGCTCCAGAGTCGAGTGAGTAGTGCAATAACTGTTTGCTTGTTGACATCATTGCCCAAGAACAATTTCAGTCAGATGTTTGTTGGTGTTCTCCCTTTGATAATTTATCAGTTTTTTCACCACACCTCGTCTTAGTCGTCATTGTTTCACAGAGGTTTCGGCATGTAGGAGTCCTGTGCTGAAACAACATCACCTATCGGTGGCATTATATCAAACACCTTTGGAACATATCTGGCTAAGTTTGTTGGTGTTTCTTTCATGTGTAGAATACAGCATTACCATCATGATTACTAGCGTTTCACTTGCTTGGGGTCCGCAGCATCCTCATGACCTTTGGTGAGATGAGCAACGCTTAGCACTTGTCCGTCTTTGCTAAGAAACCATCAGCAGTCCCTATACTGTATGGGAACAAGGAGTTAATGGGTATGTCATCAGTTTCCTTAAAGATCCAGTTGTCACCTTGTTTGGGAATTCATCGAGGAGTTGGAAGGCGACATTTCTTGTTGTTTGTACTGCACAACCCTATTCGTTTGTTGTCTTTACCTTGCTTTTTCTTACTCATGGTCTCTAGAGTCATTAGGTTTATGCGCTTTACTGCTCAAACAAGTTTTCCAGTTCTCCAGACGTGAAGCCAATAAAACCCTTCTTTGCTCTCTACCTGCTTGTTTCTGCACCGGACATCTTTCTTGTAGCTTAATGATGCAGCAGCACTGATGAGAGAATCAGCAGTTGAGCTGGACTATCTACAGTGACGGATTAGGAAACTTCACTGCTCCTTGTTCTGCACACAGCTTTTCACTTTCAATACTTCTGCGGGACCGTAAATCACGGTGTTTGATTTCCTTCGGTGGATCCCGACAAATCGCCATACTGAGCGGTCGTGTTTCACAATATGTGTCTTTGGGCATGTTGTTTGTTCTCACCCAACGTTGGTAGGCCATCATGATTTGGTCAGAACCTGACAACACAGCCCATTCCACCTGGCACTGCCATGGAATTTGGGCATGACGCATGAATGTTTCCTCATGGTTTTATCAATGGGCAACATGATTTCAGGAATGAAAGAACGAGCACACTGAATTTGCACCCTCTCTTCATCACAGTCTGTGGCTCCTGATGGGATATTTTCGATATTTGCAATGAACAAAGAGAGAATGTAAGGATATCTGGCATAGTTCTGGCTCCAAAACTAAAAGATAAGTCAGACATCAGAATTGAAGACAATGGGCGTAGAGAAGGAAGTCTTTGTGTTCAAGCATGGTGTGAGTGTTTAACACAGCAAACGTGGTCCATGTATGGATACCACAATTGAGCAGTTGTACCAAGGTTTCCTGTCTTGGAATCATCCCGATATTGCATAAATCCCTCGATGTACTTTTTTCAACTCCTTCGTCTGCAAGTGCTGTATCATAGTTTTCCTCAGATGGGTATGTGTGATATATATAGAACCTTCTTTGGGATTGTTCTTTGGAGATGGCAAACACATCAGCTTCGTTATGGCTTGCCAGATATTGGTGAAGAAGAAGTTCTCTAGACTTCAGCATGACTTTGTGGCAGTTCATTGCTTGTAATGTGTTTCCCTGACAGCACACCTCGATGGACCAGATACTATTAAGCTGCTTTCAACAGTATGTCAGAGAGCCGCTGATCCATTCTCTTCTTTCCAATCGTTCATGTAGGGCACATAATAGGTGGAAGTCCCAATGAGGATGATGTGCTTCTTCTCGTACCTGAACTGATTGTTTCAACGAGGGATAGCCTTCATCATCCAAGTCAAACGAGTGATGTGTAACCTCCTGGCTTGACTTCATTTGTGGCTTCTTCAGCATAAAGTAAACAACTCCTGTACTGTTTTTATTAGTCCAAGTATGGGGCTAGCCTATGAAGGGTGTAAATTATGGTGGTGAGAGTCTCGGGTCTCTGACCAGTATTGAGATGATCCCTGAACCATCCAGGTACTTGTTGTGACATACAATTTTGTTGTGTTCAGCATCCACAAGAAATGGTTGTTTTCCCCTTTGGTCCTTCCCCGGCCCCCCCCTTTTGGGGGGGGGTTTTTTGGGTTTTGGGGGCATCTTCACACCGGGGTATGTTCGCTGCTCTGTGCGGGTATCTGAGGACTGTCCTACGCGGGTGACATAACAATCTGGAAGAATTCAGATGATTGGATGTTTAGAGAGCGTTGTCCTGTTGCATATTCCGTGGATGGGGAAATTTTGGGGGTTTTTTTTATTTTTTCTACAGGGTAACTCGTGGTCCTCTGGTCTCCTTCTATAATCCTGCAGCATGATACATGGGCAGTGTGGATGATTCCATTCAGTGAAGGTTATTTAGTAGTTGATCAAGTTGTCAAATTCAGAGTGAAAGACAGAAGTGCCATCTGGAGATCGGATGATTTGAGTTGAAACAAATTTGAAGTTTCATCCCAGCCTGTGCGAGAGCTGTTTCTAGTTCGCCAATGAAATGAGTACTTCTCTGAAGTCCCATTCGATTCAGTCAAGGTGATCAGTCGCTCACTCCCTGAACAGGTGGCGGAGTGTCATGCATATCACATGTGTTTTGGGGAGTTTCCACTCACCATTGGTAGCTGCTCGACAATGGTCTTGTCTATTGAGTATACCAGGTCGATGTACTTAGATGTACGAGTGGTGGCTTTTCACCTAATGACATAGCTGAGAAATTTCTCGAGTTGTGATGGTACAATATCCTTCACTTCCAAGATCTTGAGCAGTTGGTGGCCCATTTTAAAGTTCATTTGGGACATAGCAAAACTGTCAAAAATTTCACCCGACGCAGTGGTATGTTCGCAGCTTCTTGTACCATACTCTGTCGAAGCTAGCTCGTATGCTAATCGGACTGCATTGTTCACCGTCAATGTCAGAATATATTACTATATAGGACTGCATTTTTGCTGAGGAAACAGTTTGCAGAGGCCAATCTGTCTTGTACTCTTCGTGTTTCTCAAGTTTGATTTGAAGTTTTTCTCCACGGAAGTTTTGGATTTGCGAACTCTGTGAGTTCCAAGCTGGCTTTGTTGTCTTGACAAGATCAGTTAGTTTCACATCTCTTGTCTCGTAGACATCAGTTGTCGATTACCTCACACACATGTGAATGCATGATTAATGACCTCCGTTCAGTTGAACTTGCTTATCTTTTGTTCTGGACATTGGTACTTCTCCACTTATCTGGCTTTCTGTGGTATTTCCCTGCACGACTGTGAAATTTTGGCTTCACATGCAACAGATCCTGGCATCTAATCCGTGTGAGCGTTTTTTCGTCATTTGTCTTCTCGGGCTATCTCTAAAATTGTTTGCCAACCACAGAAATAAAGCTACTCATGCCCTCGGTCGTCCAGCCCCTTGCATTTTAAACTTTTTTCCTTCCTTCAGAATTGAAAAAATCAGTCCTGGTGCAAACACATAGAATCTGCTGAACTGCGTCTGCTTGGTCGGGAAATGAATGGTTCTTCGTGAAATTCCGAGTGTGTAGCCAACGATTGAATTGCTCATGGTAAACGCCTGATACACACCCTATGATAACCATTGATGGTGCTCTTTTAATGACTCAGGATTAAGATTAACGTGTCCTCATCGGTGAGCAGAATGCATGTTGGGCGAGTCTTTATCACGAATCCCTTTCCAATTTATCAATATTTTTTGTTGTACCCATCCTCATTTGCAGATAATTGTAGCATGGTCATATTTTGTATCCCTGGGACATGCAAATGCAACACAGCGAACTTACATCTTGGCCACCCTTTGATCGCTTTGGGGAGGCGCATTCTCGTCACCGAGGTCTGATGATTAGACATCATTCAGGTGCAATCTGAAAATTAGAAAAACAAGAGAATTGTAGATAAAATCAAAGTGGAAATATTTACTTGTCAAGCTTAATTAATTGTTCTTTGAGTACAGATTCTGTAATATAAAACAAAACTTTCATTAAAATAAAAAAATGTGGAAACATTGAAGTGTCAGTCCAGTGGGCGCGAATATCCCTGGATAGGGGTATGCTCATTCAAATGACTGTGATTTAGGCAATATGTATTGTAACAAGTTATCAGACATATGAAAATAAGCAGAATAGCATCAGCTATTATTTGGTATATCAGATGTGAACATTGACCTTCATTGAGCCATTCTACAAGTTGATATGATGAGGCATAAAAATCATGACCAACGCGGAACAGCGATTAGCGGTTTTTAGGTTACCATTAGTTATAGGGTCAAAAACGGAAATGCATCCCTATATTTTCAATGTTAACATTCAATTTCTTATTCAGCACA
>CM068955.1:15468785-15473785 GCA_035128595.1 Eptatretus atami
TTGCGTTCGCTCATTTTGGGTGAAATGAAAAGATGACTGTATTGTTGTGTCCTTCACAGCCCATATTGCATATCTATCTGTGAGTGCAATGACGATGTATAAAGAATAAAAACACGTGAACAGGACTTTTATAAGTTTAAGCATAATGTTGTTGTTGCATGTGTGCCTCCTTCCGATTGTAGTTGTATTAGGACGAAAATGAAAATTTTCATCATATCTCGGTCTGCCCTCTGTTGATTAGTTTGTCTGTGAGTTGCGATAATCGAAGACGCTTTCACTATATCTTCATCAACTTCACCAGAGGACTCCTGAAGGGAAAAAAATGAGGCCTGTCAATGTTTTGTGATTATATGCAGGAAGATCAAAGTCAGGTGACATGTGACTACCAAAGGTCGGCTAACTACCTGATCCTTCTTTGTGTATTTCTTGCTTGTATAAGATTACTTGCTACATTCTCTTTTGTGTGCTCAACCTGTGTCCTTGGTAGGGTGCTGTTGTTGTAGAATAAAATAATTATGATTGAAACCAGCTACATATTAGGAGCTCGAGATCCCGTTCTTTTCTCCTCAATGCTGGAACACGGGCTATTAAATGGCAAGTAAATTTTGTGATAAGGAAGACATTTTGTTCCAAGTAAATGAGTTATGCTTTCCCAAGCAAGCAATTGATGTATCGCGTTCTCACGTTCCATTTCTATTTTGCACGACGATAGGCAGAAACTTCTTAGAATTAAAGTGAGATGGACGGAGAACGAGGCTCACTTTTATATATGCATGACGAGACGACCTCGGAAGCCGTTGGGTTCCCGTTGTGACAGCGGTTGACTGAAAAAATAATTTCAAAGAAAAAAAAAGATAGCTCCAGCGAACTATACCGCTGAGGTGTTTTCAATGATGTCAATTCTCCCGAAGAGTATGACTGATGGGGATTGATTTTTTAATAATTTTTCGTTGCCCGATTTGAACGAAACTGATACTGCATACCGTAGGCGAATGTGAGTAAGGTGGCCCTAAAATTTGTGCTATCATGTACCTTTTGACTGTATTTCGGGAACATACATACATACTGTTACGGTTCTCGAACCGTATGCATACAAACATACAGTGTCCGAAGTTAGTTATGCCATTAGTATATGTGCAGATAGAACCCCCCTCTTGTGTGTAGTGGTGGCAAAAGGGGGTGTGTTGTGTGTTTTTTAGTTAGATAATAAATTTTATATCCCCTCCATTACGATCCACAATACCATAGCGCTTGCAGCCCTCAGTTCGCTGGCCACAGCGCACCATTGTCCATCTGCGTGTCTCCGAGGCTCGTTCCGAGGCGAATCTCACGTCCGCAGTTCCTTTCGGCTTCTCAATGTTCCAATTCAATCTTGGTTGTACCACGTCCACTTCCTCAAACACGCGTGGAGTGGGCGGGCTTTCCGCCCACAAAGGGCAAGTCCCATGAGGCTCTGTCCAATCAGGGCGGACGGTGACGTCAGCTTCGCCAAGGCCCCTCCCCGACCTTGGGGATCTATAAATTACGACCCATCCTCAGAGTAGTGTGCTGAGAAGAGTCGGAGAGTTCGATGTTGCTTGAGTGAGAGAGTTCGGTGGGTTCGTTGGCTGGTTGCAAAGAAGGAAGGAAGGTTGTGATGCGGAGTGCCTGCCACGTCTCACCTCGGTGACCGTCTGTTGTGCGTGTCCGAGTACAGCTCCGACCTTGACCGGTCTCTCGTTGGTCCTGTCTGCTGCCCCGTTCTACCTTGACTCCGCGCTCTCCACCCAGGCTCTTCGCAGACACGGTCTCACACGTGCAGCTGTGGGCCGTACTGCGAACCTCTGTCGGTGTCCACACACGGAGCCTGTCCCTTCTTCGGAACGTTCAGGTACGTAAAGAACTGCGACCTACTCAGCTCCCTCCGTGGCTGCAAAAGTCTTTGCCATTCAACTGGGTTTAATTTGTCTGAGTGTGTGTCTGAGTGTGTGGCACCTGTCTTATAAGTAGCATTGTATAAATTATTAGATATCATTGTAATCTTACCTGTATTATTCTCGTGACAAGTCCACTCTGTGTCTCTTTTGTAAGTTGCTGTAAAAATGTCGCACTATTATCTCTCTCTTCTGTCCCCTGCAAACACACCAATAAACCTGTTCCTTACCACTGAATTTCCTCGTTAGTGTAAATATAATTTGTAAGAAATGTTCCCAGTTTCGTTTTTGTCCTTCCTTCATTGGTCCAGCATGGTTCGGATCTAAGTTTGCCAGGTCTTTATCCCCGATAATCTGTTCATTCTCGCCGGTACGTCCTTGGGCAGTTCCGCTCGGCTGCATCCGATCGGAGTTGTAGTTGGTACTTCTACCGTAGTTGGTAGAGTGATCCGGTTGGGCAAGGCGTACCGAGGGCGTGGTACCCCGTAGTCGAAACACGTGGTTAATTAGGTAAATTGGTTCAAGACAAGAAGACCCTACGCTACGCGGTTGAGGTATTGGCATCCACGGTCGGTTAAAGCGACCTCTCCGCGTCACGGAATTATCGTGAGTGACGCCTACAATTCCGGGAGTCTGGTGGGAGACGACGTAACTTCCCGCCCTAGTGGTCGTTCTCGCGCACCGGGCATTTTTCGCTGGCCCTTTTGCTGACTATACATACATACATGTATATCAAGATGAGAGTTTGGTTATATAGATATGATAGATAGATATATCAAGTTGTCATAGATAGTATCTTTTACGAATGATTAAGGAACTTTTTTTTTCCAGCTGGGATTCTGTGCTTCATTCATGTGATAGAAGTGTTTGTAGAATCTTGGCCCATTCATGTAATGGTATACTCTCGTCCAGCTGTAACTGTACATCCTGTGTTTCACAGGCAGGGTGATTCATCAATGTGTGTGACGTCCCTCGGATGGACGTTGAACTGAGCATCCCATCTGCCTAAACTGCAGTTCTGGTGCTGTGCCAACAGTGGGACGGAATCGGTTGTCTTCTGGCGGTGATGTGTATGTTGCTTGCCTGCAATCGAGCTCCGAAGCGATGATGTCACATTGGCATGACGATCGCTGGACTGGTTCTAAACAAAAGAACCTGGAAGCACGCCGCTTCGATCAATGCACCTTGCATGTTGAAGCATCGCTAAATATGACCGCCATGCCGACCACCTCACGGGCGATTTGCTTTTGCGACAAACCAAAATCTTTGTAAAAAGGAGATAATCATTTTATTGATGACCGTGGTGACTTTTTATATTTTCCAAGGAGGACCTGGGAGAGTTGTCCAAGCAAGCTGAAAAGAAATGTTCGAGTTGTGGTAAGGGGGCCTTCTCATCGAGCACTCCGTACAAGCGGATGTGCATAACATTGTCCATCTATTCACACTTATTGTGTGCTTTGGAAAATCGTTTGGAAGCAGGATACTTCATCGTTCATTACAGATTAATATATAATCTCACTCGGCTGCTTTGATCCTAAATTCGATTGGGTCCGGATTTATTTCATCGATACACGTATATGTATAATTGTTTTTTTCCTGATAAAAGAACAATGATTCCCAACATCTGGGTAGTGAAGGCTCTTATCCTCCAGACATTTTGAGTTACATGCTCATAATAGAGAACTTCATGGAATTAAGGATACATCATTTCATTTGATCTTTTATCTGATTGTAGTATCTATGGCCATGTTGGAGACGTACCATGTAATTTTACTGTGCGTATCTGACACATGTACATGACTAAAAGGGCCATATTTAAAATTACTTTGACTAAGTTCATTGAGCCAGAAATGTCAGTGAAGTGAACTGTAAATTGAATGGTGAGCACCTCTCATACTATGATTTTGTGTGTATCAAATGGTAGTTGGGAATGATCATGAAATTGAGTTGCACGACGGCACTTTCAAAATGATGTGTGAATGCTATATATGAGGGCCTTGGGCATGGCGTTGTGTGTGTGTTTACATTGATTCATTTCTGCTTTCCAGGCACTTTCCCCCAGAAACCCCAAAACACAGGGGCAATACACCTGTGCGCTCATCTGGTACCGGCTGGATAAGATAACAGGGAATCACTGGTCGGCATGGATGACTCAAAAAATATGGAACGGAGAAGAAAGTAAACACGTACGGATTTTTTTTCAATGCCAGAACAAACTTTGATGCATCACGGATGATAAAAGTTGTGGTCAAGTTTCATTGTAATTGTATTGTGGTTTCTGAGAAGAATGCAAATACCTATTTTGGGGGGCAACCCCGTAGGCCCCCTTCGAGCCCGAAATTTTAATGCCATGAGCAAAATTTGGTCGATACCTGGTGGTGAAAGTTGTGGTAAAGTTTCATGCGAAATGTATGTGTAGTTTCAGAGAAGTTGAAAGTATTTGTGGACTGACGGACGGACGACGCATCATCCCATAAGCCTATTGTTTTTGAGGTCAAAGGTCAACATAGGCCAAAGGTGAACAACTTGGTGGTATTTCTAAAATCCTCAATTTACAATCCGATTGACTTGAAATTTGAAGAGGATGTATATTTCAGGTCACTGCATAAAGCAGCCATTATTTTTGAGATCAACAAGGATCAAAAGGTCAACATAGGCCGAATTTCTAAAAATGTCAATTTTCATCCGATTCACTTTAAATTTGAAGAGGAGTTGCATATTTGGTCATTGAATTCAACCAGCAATTATTTTTGAGGTCAAAGTTGTTTTATGGATTTTGCACGTATCGTGCTCTGCATTGACGTCTTCTTCTTGTTTGTTTGTTTGTCTGTTGGTTTGTCTGTCTGTGTGCAGGAGAGCTCAAAAGTGGTGGACGGATTTGGATGAAATCTGGTGGGCAGGTTGGGTGTGTGACATGGACGAACTGATTAGATTTTGATGAAGATCGGGATCTGACTACTAGAATTTAAAAGTTTTCTTCACCATTGAGAGATAGGGCCAAAAATTATTATAGAGCACCATATCTCAAAAAGTTGTGGATGGATTCAGTCGAAACTTAGGTGTGTGACTAGGAAGAAATGATTCGAT
>CM068955.1:15476285-15486965 GCA_035128595.1 Eptatretus atami
AATCCCGACTGGAGTTTGCGAAAACACACCTGAACAAGCCAAATCCTTCTGTGAGAATGTCCTGTGGACGGATGAGACCAAATTAGAGCTTTTTGGTAAAGCACATCATGTCATGTTTCAGAAAACTAAATAAAGCCTTCAAAGAAAAGAACACCTTCCCTATAGTCAAACATGGAGGAGGTTCAATAATGTTTGGGTTTCTAGTGCTGTCTCTAGCACTAGGTGTCTTGAATGTGTGCATGGCATCATGAAATCAGGAGATTGCCAAGGGCATTTTGGAGCGCAATGTTCAACCCAGTGTCAGAAAGCTGGATCTCCGTCGAAGGTCATGGGTCTTGCAGCAGGACAGTGACGCCAAATATTGTCTCGGGTGTGAATGCCATTTTTTTTCCTGATTTAAAAGGATATATTAAGTTCTGAATCAAAAAACAGGTTTTGTAATATTAACAGTGAAATAAAGAATTGTGGGAGACCAGATACTTTTGTGAATTTAAACTCATTTTTGGAGAAAATCATGAATTATTTGAAAAAAAGGTGCAAGGGTGCCAATATCTTTGGCTACAACAGGACATTTTAAAAGTCTTTGGTATGACATGGCCTGAGTTTGAACCATTGGGCTTCTCAGACTCACAGCAGACTCTCTAACCATTGCACCACTGAGGCTGGTTAAATGACAAGTAGATTATGTTGCAACACCGTAATTTCTTTATTTCCCCCCCCCCTCTGTTTCTTTGCTTCCTTCCCTTGGTGTACATTGATGAGAAGGAGCTCAACTCATTTGAATGTGATTGTCCACACATGCACACAAGTGCAGTAGTCATACTGCTGTGCTCATCTATTTTTGGAATTCATCATATCAGCAGGACGGATGTGGAATGCAGTGATGAAAGCACGAGTAAAATGTGTAGAGGACACGTACCTACCTCCTAAACAATACAACTTGTTCTCACGCCAGGTAAATGATGGTGATCGTAACTGGCTTGCAATCAACTGAAACTTGCGGCCAGTTTACAGTAATGTACTGGCTCTTGCCTGTCTCTAGAACCAGAGACAAGTTCCATCAATCCCTACTGCAGAGGTTATTACCCTTTCACCACATTTGTACAACAAAGACCTCAAAGTAGATTTGTTACTTTAGTGCTTACGAGTAACAAAAGCTGAGAAGGTCGAAATATCAGAAAAACTTGTCAGCATTCCTCTGAAAAACTCTGGCCTCCTTATTTGCCCTTACGGAAAGGCAGTTACATCTATCTATATTATAAACGCAGGAGTGTCTGTCCCTGAACTACTGCCTCACTTTGGGGGGTAGCCCCACCAAACCTTCTGTGGACATTTGGGGTCCCAGCTGGTGTCCTAAGGTGGGTGGGAGGTTTCATAAATACCTCAATACAATTATGATTTTGAGTTTTGATTCGTACGAAGCTGCTCCCTACCCAGACGTAATGTCACAACGGCGTTTATCTTCGTTTACCCCACGAGTGTTTGTAACATTGTATTTTGTTAAAAATAATGGAATAGTATTAATTTGTGATTGGAATGAAAATATAGGGGATTGAGTGTAAAGGAAATCAGGAAATGATGTGAGGGTTTCCACGGATTCGTCATTTGCAGATTTTCCAATGACATCATGGAAATATTACCCACCTTACTTCTGTTGGGTCAGCTGCAGTAAGTTTTTTGCCCAAGTGCTTCACAAACCCAGCTGTCAATGCCTGATATTTGACTGAAGTTGTCACAGGAATGTGGAATTTATTTGTTCATTGTTTGGCATTCGCTGTTTCCACATTGTCTGCCTGAATTTTGCCTCCCTCCCGTGCGTAGCACGGGTTCCTCACTCGTGTAATATTGTTGTAGATTTCCGCTCGCCGGCGTGCGGACAGCCGCTTTTAGCCGAATCGCGGCCGTACGCCCACCGGACGAGCAATCCAGTCGCAGCCTTTCGATCAAACGCCGGAATCCAGCTACGGGTGTGTTTTTAATGCACACCCAGCCTTGTCAGTACTCTACCGCACGCTACAGGGTCCGATCGCCGAATTGTCGATTTACCTAATTATTCGTGCGGGAAGGCTACCGAGAGGTTGTACCTCAATGGGAGCTGCTTGGGAACGAGCCACGTACGCAGCTCGCTCCGTTCTGCGATACCGAGCAGTGTATTTATCGCGCAGCCCGTTGGACCCGATCACTTTATCGGCTATTAAAAAGCCAGCTATATTCCGAACTCAATTATGGCAGTTCAATTAAGGGAAGAGGACGCAACGAAGGGTGAACATTCACACAAGGACATTTATTTGCACACATATATCGGTCAAAGAAGCAATGCAGAGATATACAAGCATGCAATGAATGGGGGTAGGGACAAGACGCGAGCAAGACAAAGACTACAACCGTATATTTATTATGTACAGTCACTTGCACTTAACATCAGTTCTACCTAAGGACATGGCGCCACAACTTCATGCAAAGAAACAAGGAAAACCCCAGGACGACGAGGGTAGACTGGACCTCTTGGGTCTTTATATTCACGGAGCTGTAAAGACCGTAGAAGCTCCGAGAGGCCGGGCTGGTTACCTTCACCTTCGCGGTGCCTCGCTGGGGCGACCCGCGACGTCCCGTCCTCACGGCAGCTGGCGTGACCGCGGTCGGCCCAGGCCTCGTCGGGCCTGGCCTCGTCGGGCAACGCCTCCTAAAATTCCCACACAACAACAACCTACAGTCGACCTCGTCCTGGGCCGAACCGCGGTCACGCCAGCTGCCGTGAGGACGGGACGTCGCGGGTCGCCCCAGCGAGGCACCGCGAAGGTGAAGGTAACCAGCCCGGCCTCTCGGAGCTTCTACGGTCTTTACAGCTCCGTGAATATAAAGACCCAAGAGGTCCAGTCTACCCCTCGTCTTTCCTGGGGTTTTTCGCTTGTTTCTTTGCATGAAGTTGTGGCGCCATGTCCTTAGGTAGAACTGATGTTAAGTGCAAGTGACTGTACATAATAAATATACGGTTTGTAGTCTTGTCTTGCTCGCGTCTTGTCCCTACCCCCATTCATTGCATGCTTGTATATCTCTGCATTGCTTCTTTGACCGTATATGTGTGCAAATAAATGTCCTTGTGTGAATGTTCACCCGTTCGTTGCGTCCTCTTCCCTTAATTGAACTGCCATAATTGGTTCGAATATAGCTGGCTTTTTAATAGCCGATAAAGTGATCGGGTCCAACGGGGCTGCGCGATAAATACACTGCTCGGTATCCGCAGAACGGAGCGAGCTGCGTACGTGGCTCGTTCCCAAGCAGCTCCCGTTGAGGTACAACCTCTCGGTAGCCTTCCCGCACGAATAATTAGGTAAATCGACAATTCGGCGATCGGACCCTGTAGGCGTGCGGGTAGAGTACTGACAAGGCTGTGGTGTGCATTAAAAACACACCCGTAGCTGGATTCGGCGTTTGATCCAGAAGGCTGCGACTGGATTGCTCGTCCGGTGGGCGTACGGCCGCGATTCGGCTAAAAGCGGCTGTCTGCAACGCCGGCGAGCGGAAATCTACAACAATATACACGAGTGAGGAACCCGTGCTACGCACGGGAGGGAGGCAAAATTCAGGCAGACAATGTGGAAACAGCGAATGCCAAACAATGAACAAATAAATTCCACATTCCTGTGACAACTTCAGTCAAATATCAGGCATTGACAGCTGGTTTTGTGAAGCACTTGGGCAAAAAACTTACTGCAGCTGACCCCAACAGAAGTAAGGTGGGTAATATTTCCATGATGTCATTGGAAAATCTGCAAATGACGAATCCGTGGAAACCCTCACATCATTTCCTGATTTTCCTTTACACTCAATCCCTCTATATTTTCATTCCAATCACAAATTAATACTATTCCATTATTTTAACAAAATACAATGTTACAAACACTCGTGGGGTAAACGAAGATAAACGCCGTTGTGACATTACGTCTGGGTAGGGAGCAGCTTCGTACGAATCAAAACTCAAAATCATAATTGTATTGAGGTATTTATGAAACCTCCCACCCACCTTAGGACACCAGCTGGGACCCCAAAATGTTCCACAGAAGGTTTGGTGGGGCTGCCCCCAAAACTGAGGCAGTAGTTCAGGGACAGACACTCCTGCTTTATAATATAGATAGATGTAACTGCCATTTCCGTAAGGGCAAATAAGGAGGGCCAGAGGTTTTTCAGAGGAATGCTGACAAGCTTTTTCTGATATTTCGACCTTCTCAGCTTTTGTTACTCGTAAGCACTAAAGTAACAAATCTACTTTGAGGTCTTTGTGTACAAATGCTGGTGAAAGGGTTAATAACCTCTGCAGTAGGGATTGATGGAACTTGTCTCTGGTTCTAGAGACAGGCAAGAGCCAGTACATTACTGTAAACTGGCCGCAAGTTTTCAGTTGATTGCAAGCCAGTTACGATCACCATCATTTACTTGGCGTGAGAACAAGTTGTATTGTTTAGGAGGTAGGTACGTGTCCTCTACACATTTTACTCGTGCTTTCATCACTGGCATTCCACATCCGTCCTGCTGATATGATGAATTCCAAAAATGATGAGCACAGCAGTATGACTACTGCACTTGTGTGCATGTGGACAATCACATTCAAATGAGTTGAGCTCCTTCTCATCAATGTACACCAAGGGAAGGAAGCAAAGAAACAGAGGGGGGGGGAATAAAGAAATTACGGTGTTGCAACATAATCTACTTGTCATTTAACCAGCCTCAGTGGTGCAATGGTTAGAGAGTCTGCTGTGAGTCTGAGAGCCCAATGGTTCAAACTCAGGCCATGTCATACCAAAGACTTTTAAAATGGTCCTGTTGTAGCCAAAGATATTGGCACCCTTGCCCTTTTTTCAAATAATTCATGATTTTCTCCAAAAATGAGTTTAAATTCACAAAAGTATCTGGTCTCCACAATTCTTTATTTCACTGTTAATATTACAAAACCTGTTTTTTGATTCAGAACTTAATATATCCTTTTAAATCAGGAAAAAAAAAATGGCATTCACACCCGAGACAATATTTGGCGTCACTGTCCTGCTGCAAGACCCATGACCTTCGACGGAGATCCAGCTTTCTGACACTGGGTTGAACATTGCGCTCCAAAATGCCTTGGCAATCTCCTGATTTCATGATGCCATGCACACATTCAAGACACCTAGTGCTAGAGACAGCATAGAAACCCCAAAACATTATTGAACCTCCTCCATGTTTGACTATAGGGAAGGTGTTCTTTTCTTTGAAGGCTTTATTTAGTTTTCTGTAAACATAGACATGATGTGCTTTACCAAAAAGCTCTAATTTGGTCTCATCCGTCCACAGGACATTCTCACAGAAGGATTTTGGCTTGTTCAGGTGTGTTTTCGCAAACTCCAGTCGGGATATTTTTATGTCTGTCTCTCAGCATTGGGGTCCTCCTGGGTCTCCGACCATAGAACCCCCTTTCATCGAGTTGGTGACAGATGGTGCGAGTTGAAACTGTCATACCTTGTGTCTGAAGGTGAACTTGAATCTGTTTGACAGTTGATCGAGGTGCTTTCTCCACCATTCAAACACTCCTTCGCTGTAATCTTCGATCAAGTTTTCTCTTGCAGCCACGTCCAGGGAGGTTGGTTGCAGTGCCATGGGCCTTAAACTTCCTGATATAATTGTGTACGGTGGACACAGGAACATCAAAGTCTCTGGAGATGGACTTGTAGCCTTGAGATTGTCCATGCTTGGCTTCAATATTGTGTCTGACCTCTTCAGACAAGTCTCTGGTTTTCTTTATTTTCTCCATGCTCATTGTGGTACACACAATGACACAAAACAACAGAATGACTCCTTTTCTCTACTCAAACTGGTTGAATGAGTGATTTTTATATTGCAGGCACCTGCAACTCACCACAGGTGAGGTCAATTCCAAAGTAAAAGAGAATCACCTGCTTGAAATCAAATGATTTCTCACAACTTCTAAAAGGTGCCAAAGATATTGTCCGGGCCATTTTAGGATTTCTGTGTGGAATAAGCTAAGATTTAGTAATTTTTTTTCAGCTTTTTTTTGTTTTGTTCCATTGCAAACCAAAGAAATACATTTGTGGACGCCAAAAGATTTTTTTAATTTAAACAATTTTCTGCAAGAAATGGTGCACTATTTGAAAAAAGTGCAAGGGTGCCAATATTTTTGGCCATGACAGTACATGCTGCTTCCTTTCTTGAGACAGCATTTGAAAGGATAGAGAATGGACAAACAATGCTGGGAAGGCAATGACAAACCACCCAGTATAGCCCTTGCCAAGAAACTGCTTTGGCAGCATCAACGCTTTCTAAAGAGTATGGTTCATCAAAATCAAATCAATTCACTTGTCAGGAGGTTTTTTTTCAGTGTGGCACTTTCAAAATGACATACTCCGCCCCAGATTGCTCGGTGGGCATAGACAAAAACCCCTGGTAACGAAGTTCTTCGGGACAGCCAGGATGGATTTCATGTCTGCCAGATAAGGATTGTAGCATGAAACGAATAAAAAAAAACTTTTAAAGAAGCCAAAAATACTTGGAAACATACCTGCGAGAAAGAGGTGTGCCTCTGCACAATTAAATATTTGAAGAACTTCCTGATCAACTCATCCAAAAAGTTGATAACTTGTAGTCCGAAAAAACTCCCGATAATGTGGGCTCGTGGATCAACGGTTCGGAGATGGTGTGTTCTACCCAAATCTTCATGCTTCTTAACAAGGTCGTGCTTCTTAACAACAACAATGGGAAGGTCATATCTGGGGCTTGCAATGCACAGGTGTTACGGATCAAAGTAATATACTTGATAGATATCATAGATACCATTTAATTGGAAATATGGTGAAGGAAGATACTGTGATGAAAGGGAAATTAAACTAGAAAGGAACTCGGTACAGCGCATACCTCCACCACGTAATGCCTCATCCACGAGAATATATCGGGTCCAATACATTTTTGAAATATCATGTTCTCCATTGTTTTTGACCCCATCTCTCAATGGTGAAGAATCTAATAATTCTCATATCCAGATCCGGATTTGGATCTTCACCAAAATCGAATCATTTCTTCCTAGTCACACACCTAAGTTTCGACTGAATCCATCCACAACTTTTTGAGATATGGTGCTATATATAATTTTTGGCCCTATCTCTCAATGGTGAAGAATAACTTTTAAAATTCTAGTAGTCAGATCCCGATCTTCATCAAAATCTAATCAGTTCGTCCATGTCACACACCCAACCTGCCCACCAGATTTCATCCAAATCCGTCCACAACTTTTTGAGCTCTCCTGCACACAGACAGACAAACCAACAGACAAACAAACAAACAAGAAGAAGACGTCATGCAGAGCACGATACGTGCAAAATCCATAAAACAACTTTGACCTCAAAAATAATTGCTGGTTGAATTCAATGACCAAATATGCAACTCCTCTTCAAATTTAAAGTGAATCGGATGAAAATTGACATTTTTAGAAATTCGGCCTATGTTGACCTTTTGATCCTTGTTGATCTCAAAAATAATTGGCTGCTTCTATGCAGTGACCTGAAATATACATCCTCTTCAAATTTCAAGTCAATCGGATGTAAATTGAGGATTTTAGAAATACCACCTAAGTTGTTCACCTTTGGCCTATGTTGACCTTTTGACCTCAAAAACAATAGGCTTATGGGATGATGCGTCGTCCGTCCGTCAGTCCACAAATACTTTCAACTTCTCTGAAACTACACATACGATTTCGATGAAACTTTACCACAACTTTCACCACCAGGTATCGACCAAATTTTGCTCATGGCATTAAAATTTCGGGCTCGAAGGGGGCCTACGGGGGTTGCCCCCCAAAATAGGTATTTGCATTCTTCTCAGAAACCACACATACAATTACAATGAAACTTGACCACAACTTTTATCATCCGTGATGCATCAAAGTTTGTTCTTGGCATTGAAAAAAAATCCGTACGTGTTTACTTTCTTCTCCGTTCCATATTTTTTGAGTCATCCATGCCGACCAGTGATTCCCTGGTTATCTTATCCAGCCGGTACCAGATGAGCGCACAGGTGTATTGCCCCTGTGTTTTGGGGGTTTCTGGGGGAAAGTGCCTGGAAAGCAGAAATGAATCAATGTAAACACACACCACAACGCATGCCCAAGAGGCCTCATATATAGCATTCACACATCATTTTGAAAGTGCCGTCGTGCACTCAATTTCATGATCATTCCGCAACTACCATTTGATACACACAAAATCATAGTATGAGAGGTGCTCACACATTCAATTTACAGTTCACTTCACTGACATTTCTGGCTCAATGAACTTAGTCAAAGTAATTTTAAATATGGCCCTTTTAGTCATGTACATGTGTCAGATACGCACAGTAAAATTACATGGGTACGTCTCCAACATGGCCATAGATACTACAATCAGATAAAAGATCAAATGAAATGATGTATCCTTAATTCCATGAAGTTCTCTTTGAGCATGTAACTCAAAATGTCTGGAGGATAAGAGCCTTCATACCCGTAAATGTTGGGAATCATTGTTACTTTTATCAGGAAAAAAACAATTATACATATACGTGTATCGATGAAATAAATACCGGACCCAATCGAATTTAGGATCAAAGCAGCCGATGTGAGATTATATATTAATCTGTATAATGAACGATGAAGTATCCTGCTTTCCAAAAACGATTTTCCAAAGCACACATAAGTGTGAATAGATGGGACAATGTTATGCACATCCGCTTGTACGGAGTGCTCGATGAGAAGGGCCCCCCTTACCACAACTCGAACATTTCTCTTTCATGCTTGCTTGGACAACTCTCCCAGGTCCTCCTGGAAAATATAAAAAGTCACCACGTGATCAGATTAAAATGATTATCTCCTTTTTACAAAGATTTTGGTTTGTCGCAAAAGCAAATCGCCCGTGAGGTGGTCGGCATGGCGGTCATATTTAGCGATGCTTCAACATGCAAGGTGCATTGATCGAAGCGGCGTGCTTCCAGGTTCTTTTGTTTAGAACCAGTCCAGCGATCGTCATGCCAATGTGACATCATCGCTTCGGAGCTCGATTGCAGGCAAGCAACTACACATCACCGCCAGAAGACAACCGATTCCGTCCCACTGTTGGCACAGCACCAGAACTGCAGTTTAGGGCAGATGGGATGCTCAGTTCAACGTCCATCCGAGGGATGTCACACACATTGATGAATCACCCTGCCTGTGAAACACAGGATGTACAGTTTACAGCTGGGACGAGATTCTACCATTACATGAATGGGCCAAGATTCTACAAACACTTCTATCACATGAATGAAGCACAGAATCCCAGCTGGAAAAAAAAAGTTCCTTAATCATTCGTAAAAGATACTATCATTGACAACTTGTATATCTATCTATCTATCTATCTATATATTACCAAACTCTCATCTTGTATACATGTATGTATGTATTGTTGCGGGCCGGGGCCGGTGGCGAGAACGACCACTAGGTGGGGGAAGTTACGTCGTCTCCCACCAGACTCCCGGAATTATAGGCCGTCACTCACGGATAATTCCGTGACGCGGAGGGTCGCTTTAACCGACCGTGGATGCCAATACCTCAACCGCGTAGCGTAGGGTCTTCTTGTCTAGAACCAATTTACCTAATTAACCACGTGGTTTCGACTACCGGGGTACCACGCCCTCGGTACGCCTTGCCCGAACCGGATCACTCTACCAACTACGGTAGAGTACCAACTACCAACTCCGGATCGGATGCAGCCGAGCGGAACTGCCAAGGACGTACCGGCGAGAATGAACAGATTATCGGGGATAAAGACCCGGCTAAACTTAGATCCGAACCATGCTGGACCAATGAAGGAAAGGACAAAAACGAACTGGGAACATTTCTACAATAATTTATTTACACTAAGCGAGGAAATTCATGTGGTACAGGAACAGGTTTATTGGTGTGTTGTGCAGGGGACAGAAGAGAGAGATATAGTGCGACATTTTTACAGCAACTTACAAAAGAGGACACAGAGTGGACTTGTCACGAGAATAATACAGGTAAGATTTACAATGATCTAATAATTTATACAATGCTACTTATAAGACAGGTGCCACACACTCAGACACACACTCAGACAAATTAAACCCAGTTGAATGGCAAAGGACTTTTGCAGCCACGGAGGGAGCTGAGTTCGCAGTTCTTTGGTACCTGAACGTTCGAGAGAAGGGACGCTCCGTGGTGTGGCACCCGACAGAGTCGTGCAGTACGGCCCACAGCTGCACGTGTGGAGACCGTGTCTGCGAGGAGCCTGGGTGGAGAGCGCGGAGTCCAAGGTAGAAACGGGGCAGCAGACAGGACCTAACGAGAGACCCGGTCAAGGTCGGGTGTACTCGGACCAGCACAACAGACGGGTCACCGAGGTGAGACGTGGGCAGGCACTCCGCGATCACAACCTTCCTTCCTTCTTTGCAACCAGCCAACGAACCCACCGAACTCTCTCACTCAAGCAACATCGAACTCTCCGACTCTCTCAGCACACTACTCTGAGGATGGTGTCGTAATTTATAGATCCCCAAGGTCGGGGAGGGGCCTTGGCGAAGCTGACGTCACCGTCCGCCCTGATTGGACAGAGCCTTCATGGGGACTGCCCTTTGTGGGCGGGAAAGCCCGCCCACTCCACGCGTGTTTGA
>CM068955.1:15490482-15503639 GCA_035128595.1 Eptatretus atami
TTGTGGTTCGTTTGTTTTGTATTTCCGTCGTTTCTACAAGCCCCAAACGGCTGTGACCAGTCGTTCTTAAATTTTTACACGTGATAGGCAATCCACCTGAGACGGTCCGCCGTCCAAACCGTCTTTAATCGGACCTAACGTCACACGTGACTCGTCACACCAATGTGAAAACACATTTTTTGGACATAACTCAGTGACCGAAGTCGTCAGCGACTTCCGGTTGACGCCAAAACAAACTTCAATGGAATATCTAAATGTTTTAAAATGCATGTTAGTACAAATTCATGGACAGTTTTTCGCAAGACGTATGACGGCAAAGTTTTTAGCTATTGGCGTGATTTAAAAAAAATTCTATTCGTTCTTCAGGTCACAATTCTTAACCGATTTGGATGAAATTTTTAAACAGCTGATAGAAATCCACAGTGGCAAAAAGATATGTAGTGACTTTTGGTGATGTTCAAGATCAGGATCGGATTCTGCATCACTTTATATTATCGCCCATTATAAACCAATGTGGTAATTTGTGAATTACACATGGCTATTTCTCAAACGGTTTTTGCACTTATTATATTGAAACTTATACTGTCTATTTATGCATGTAATATTAACATGTGTATCAAAGTTTGATCGAAATTGACCCGAATGTCAAGGTCAGGGTCACCCAAAACATGAAAAACACACATATAAAATACATATTGTTGCGAATTCGCGCCCAGCCGCCGCGGCGTGCGAACGGCCACGTAACTCGAATCGCGGCACGTCGCCCAGCCCGGACGGACAATTCAGTCGTGACCCTCTCTCGAACACGCTGCTGGGAGCCAGCACGGGTGGGGGTTTAAACCTCACCACGATCGTGTCAATTGCCCACCGCGCAGGATAGGGTTGCTCGCCAAATTCGAATCTACCTAAGTACCTGCGCGAGTGGTCGACCGGGCATCGTACCACGCCACAGGCCGACTCCGGACACGAACCGCTTAAGCGGTCCGTTCCGTGCTACAGTGATAACGAGCGGTGTTATCGTCGGCCTTGACGCGTTCCGATTAATTACCGGGCGTTTTAAACCACTACGAACCCTTACGTGATGCAAGATGGAAATCAAACGAAGGAAAGGACGCAGCGAAACGGGGAACAAGTTCACACAAGCACGTTTAATTGCACACCGCAGACCAGCACGGAAAGAGGCACGTATTTACAGTCACAATAATCATGTACAATAAAGCAAAGCACAGTCAAGAAATGGCACGTATACACAATCACCGGCAAAAGAGATGTCCCGACTAAACCCGACACACACGGCAACACTTAACCAGTTTTTACTTCAAGGACAGGCGCCACCCACAGTCATTTACACGAAACCCACAAAGGAAAAGAGAAAGTTGCGACTTCCCTGCACGCGTCGCGTCCAGCGTCGCATCCTGACCTCGAATCCGAGCCTCCCCGATGTGGTCTGCGACTCGCACCTCGCGCCGGCACGTGTAGCCGCTCCGCGCCACGAACGCGGGCGGCTTCCGGCACCTGGCAGAAGGCAGAAGGTTGCCCTCTCCCGCTGTAGACGGCGACAGGGCCCAGGACGAGGATGCGCCGACTCGACTCCCTCCAGCTGGACTCGTAGGAGAACTCTCTGAAGAACTCGTAGACGAACGAACAACCAACAGCAACAACCACACGCAGACGAGCGAAGAGGAGGAAAGAGGAGGAGGAAGCGAGTGGAGGAAGAGAGAGAGGAGAGGAAGAGAGAAAACGCCCCGCCCGTGTCCGCTTTATTTAGCGCGGGGCTCTGCCCTTCGCTCCGCCCCCGTTTCGTCCTCCACCCTCCTTCGAGAGGTTCCGAAAAGGGGCGTTCCTCCTCAACCCGACCGCCTCACGCTGTTCATTTCACCAATCGGCGGCGAGCTGCCCTTCCCCCTTCCCTCACACCAACGCGGGGAAGAATGGCGGGAAAGCGCCCGGGAAAAGCCACCAGCACGTTGCGTTTTTTGTTTGAAATAAAAGATTAGAGAAAGAAAAACGACTAACTGATGGATCGCACCCGAATGGATCACATAAATTCCCTCTATACAACGGGTTTGGGCTAACTACACATGTACCTACAGAGATATCTCAACCTGAGGCCCTTATGGCTTTTTGGTTAATGCGAATTTCCACAGCCGTAACAATATTTTTGTTTTACAACATATTTCAAACCTGATAACTGAACGTGATCGTAAAGCTGTTGAAAAGCAATGTTCCGAGGTATTTTCAATATTTTCTACGATCAGAAAGGCAAACAAGCACTGATAATAAGTTGTTGAATGTCACATGGTGGCTTTAAATGAGTTGTGAAAATTTTCAATCTGCTGCCGTACCATGCAATCGTGCCTGATAATTGTTATTTGTGACGTCGCGTCATTTATTAATGTACGAACAAATAAAACCACACATTCCATGACATTACAGCTTGGACCACCACACACGGAAAGGTCAACTAATTCGCCAAGTGTCATGCTAAGCACGATTTTCATTTGTTTGTCTGTTGTCCGCACAGAACTTTTGTGTTTTTCTCTGCAACCGCTTGTCGGATTTGAGACGGAATTTTCACCATTGCTGTGACACTCATGTAGAATGTTTTAATGATAATTATGACGTCATAAGGCACGTTGTGTGGCAACCATGTTGGAAAAGCGGAAAAACTTTGGACCTCTATTTCTGAAACCACACAAGGAAAAAATGAAACTTGGCATGTAACAAGTACTCCACATGGGGAATGTGTGATTTTTTAATAACATCATCGGTGCCTTCATTAGACGTCATAATTGCAGATGTAGAACGCTACATCTGATCAGTATGAAAAATTTTGAGGATCATCCCGGGATAAAAATGGTCCACATAAAAAAATTGATGACTTCATCGGTCATGTGATTTGGCAGCCATATTGTTCTTTGGAAAAACCCTCAAAATCTCTTCTCTGAAGTGGCTAAACAGATCAAGGTGAAAGTACCATATGATCGCCTATCCATGAGGAAGAAAAAGTTCTCCACCTATGATGTCATGGGTCACATGGTTTTGGCCAGCTATGATGATTTTTTGAAGATAAACCTTCAAAATCCTCTTCTCCAGAACAGCTTGACAGATCGAGGGGAAACTTTACTCACATGTTCCCCAAACCTTGGGTCACATGATCTTAATACTTAATAAGTCACATGATCTGGCAGCCATATTGGATTGAATGAAAATCTTAAATTCTTTCTCTTGAACCGCTTCATCAATCCACGTGGAAATGTCATAATTATGATCTAGTTGTGATAGGGAATACATGTTTTAAATTTAACTTGATCGCGACGCATGGTCTGGCAGTCAGAATTTATTAATTTTTTATTCTGGGTTCTTTTTTTATCTTTATATATAATAATTAGTTTTTGAAAAAGGCTCACTTGGTTGTGCCTGGATGGGCTTGAGGGTGGAGGAGTAGCAGCTGAAACGTGAAATCCTATCCAGGTTCCTGCCTGATGATGTCATCTTTTGCTTTGCTTGTTCGGGTTCCTACTGATTACTCCAATGCAGGACTGTACCTATTTGCGTCTTCCATTTGATTTTAATTGAATTTATTTTAATCCACTTCTAAAATTAAATTCAATTATGAAAAATAATTTATATAAAAAACATCATGGGTTGGGTCAGGTGTCTGATCAAAGCGGGACGTCTTGGTACCGGACATCACTGCCAGCAGTTATAAAAGTGCAGCTAATCATGTCTCTTATTCACTACGTAACACACCAGTACATAAACGCCAAACAAAACACACCACACAAAAAGAACTTCTGGCGAGGGTCTGCAATCTCTGATTGCTCTTTTTTCTGCTTCTTTTGCTTTCAACAACTCAGTTCTCACTATGCCAACTGATTAAGCGCCAAATGGTGACAAGAGCGGGTGGGGATGGTGTTGTTTGGCTAACAGGGAATACCATCTGTGTTTCTGTTTCCAGTATTTTAGCTGTTTCCCTGTATCTGCTGCATTAAATGAATGCCCAGAACTCAAATGTCCTTGTCGCCACCGTGTGGTGGAACTTACAATCCTATCGACATTCAACCGTTCACAAGATTTAAGGTAAGAAAAGGCCAATTGAAACCTTTTCATCAACGTCACCAAACTTAGTGTGATTTCATGAACACTAGGCAGATTCCCGTCGCCTCGCTGATGGTTTAATGAAAAGACAGCATGTTGTCCTTCACAGCCATATTGCATATCTATCTGTGAGTGTCAATGACGATGTAAAATGAAAATAAAACACGTGAACAGGGATCTTTTATAAGTTATAACGCATAATTGTTGTTGTTGCATGTGTGCTCCTTCCATTGTAGTTTATTATGACGAAAATTGAAATTTTCATCATATCTCGCGTCTGCCCCTGTTTGTATATTTGTCTGTGAGCTGCGATAACTCGCAAACGCTTTCAGCTATGCTTCACAACTTCACCAGAGGATCCTGAAGGGAAAAAAAATTGAGGCTGTCAATGTGTTTTGATACATATGCAGGAAGATCTAAAGGTCAAGGTGACAGTGAGCTACCAAAGGTCGGGCTACCACTCTGATGCCTTCTTTTGTATTTCTGTCTGATAAGTATTACTACTTCATCCTTTTGTGTGCTCAACCTGTGTCCTTGTATGTAATGGGTCGCTGTTGTTGTAGAATAAAATAAATGTTATGATTGAAACCGCTACATTTAAGCTCGAGATCCGCCTTCTTTTTCCTCAATGCTGGAAACACGGGCTATTAAATGAGGCAAGTAAATTTTGTGATAAAGAAGAATTTTTGTTCCAAGTAAATGAGTTATTAGCATTTCCAAGCAAGCAATATTGATTATCGCCGTTTCCAACGGTACCATTTCTATTTTTGCACGACAGAGGCAGAAACTCTTTAGAATTAAGTGGAGATTGGACGGAAGAAACGAGGCTCACCTTTTATGATACAGACGAGACGACCCGTGAAGCGTTGGTTCCCGTTGTGACAGCGGTGCTGAAAAAAATAATTTCAAAGAAAAAAAAGATAGCTCCAGCGAACTATACCGTGAGGTTGTCTTTCAAATGAATCAAATTCTCCCGAGAGTTACTTGACTGAAGCGGGAATTGATTTTTTAATAATTTTTCTGTTGCCCGATTGAACGAAACTGCTTGATTACTGTCATACCGTAGTGCGAATTGTGAGGTAAGGTGGTCCCTAAAATTTTGTGCGCCTATACATTACCGTTTGACTGTATTTCGTCGGTAACATACATACATACTGTTACGGTTTCAGAACCGTTATGCAACTAAAAACATAAGGCTTGCCGAAGTTAGTTATGCCATTAAGTATGATGTTGCAGATAAGAACCCCCCTTTGTTGTGAGTGGTGGCAAAAGGGGTGCTTGATGTAAATTTTTTAGTTAGATAATAGAATATTATATCCCCTCCATGTACGAATCCAACAATACCATAGGCTTGCAGCCTTCAGTTCGCTGCCACAGCGCACCATTGTCCATACTGCTGTCTCCGAGTGCTCGTTCCTAGGCAGATCTCAGTCGCAGTTCCTTTTCGGCTTCTCACCAATGTTCCAATTCAACTTGGTTGTACCCACCTGTCCACCTTCCTTCAAACACCGCGTCGAAGTGGCGCGGCTTTCCCGCCCCATAAGGGCAGTCCCCATGAGGCTCTGCCAATCAGGGCGGACGGTTGACGTCAGCTTCGCAAGGCCCCTCCCCGACCTTCGGGATCTTATAAATTACGACCCCATCCTCAGAGTTAATGTGTCTGAGAGGTCGGAGAGTTCGATGTTTGCTTGAGTGAGAGATGTTCGGTGGTTCGTTGGCTGGTTGCAAAGAAGGAAGGAATGTTGTGATCGCGGAGTGCCTGCCACGTTCACCTCGGTGACCGTCTGTTGCTGGTCCGAGTACACCGACCTTGACGGTTCTCGTAGGTCCTGTCTGCTAGCCCCGTTCTACTCTGACGACCGCCGCTCTCCACCCAGGCTCCCTCGCCAGGACACGGTCTCCACACGTGCAGCTGTGGCCGCTACGCACGATCCTCTGCGGTGCCACACCACCGAGCCCGTTCCCTTCTTCGAACGCTTTCAGGCTACCAAAAGAACTGCGACCAGCTCCCTCCGTGGCTAGCAAAAGTCCTTGCCATTCAACTGGGTTAATTTGTCTGAGTGTGTGTCTGAGGGTGGCACGTCTTTATAAGCTAGCATTGTATAAATTATTAGAATCATTGTAAATCTTAACCCTGATTTTTCTCGTGACAAGTCGCACTCTGTTCCTCTTTTGTAAGTTGCCTGTAAAAAGTCGCACTTATCTCTCTGCTTCTGTCCTGCACAACACACCAAACAAACCTGTTCTTACCACATGATTTCCTCGCTTAGTGTAAATAATATTTTGTAAAATGTCCCAGTTTCGTTTTTCTTTTCCTTCATTGGATCAGCTGGTCGGATCTAAAGTTATGCCGGGTCTTTATCCCCGATAATTGCTGTTCATTCTCGCCGGCTAACGTCTTGGCAGTTCCGCGTCGGCTGCAATACCGATCCGGAGGTTGTAGTTGTACTCTACGTAAGTTGGCTAGAGTGATCCGGGTTCGGCGCAGCGCGACGAGGGTGGTACCCCGGTAGTCGAAACTAGTGGTTAATAGGTTAAATTGGTTCTAACAGAAGACCCTAGCGCTACGCGGTTTGAGGCTATGGCATCCACGGTCGGTTAAAGCGACCCTCCGCGCACGGAATTATCCGTGAGTGACGCCGACTAATTCGGGAGTCGGTGGGAGACACGTAACTTCCCCCACCTAGTGGTCGTTCTCGCCACCGGCCCCGGCCCGCAACAATAATACATACATTGTATACAAGATGAGAGTTTGGATTATATATAGATAGATAGATAGATAGATATACAGTGTCAAATGATAGTATCTTTTACGAATGATTAAGGAACTTTTTTTTCCAGCTGGATTCTTGTGCTCATTCATGTGATAGAAGTGTTTGTAGAATCTTGGGCCCATCAATTAATGTAGAATCGCTCCAGCTGTAACTGTACATCCTGTGTTCACCAGGAGGGGTGATTATGCACATGTGTGTGACATCCCTCGGATGGACGTTTGAAACTGAGCAATCCATTGCCCTGAACTGCAAGTCTGTGTGTTTTCCTTGCAACAGTGGGACGGAATCGGTTGTCTTCTGGTCGGTGTATGTGTAGTTGCTTGCCTGCAATACGAGCTCCAAGCGATGATTGTCACATTGGCATGACGATCGCCTGGACTGGTTTAAACAAAAGAAAGCTCGGAAGCACGCCGCTTCGATCAATGCCACTTGCATGTTGAAGCATCGCTAAACTAACGCCATGCCGACCACCTCACGGGCGATTTGCCTTTGCGACAAACCAAAATCTTGTAAAAAGGAGATAATCATTTTAATCTGATCACGTGGTGACTTTTTTATTTCCAGGAGGACCTGGGAGAGTATTGTCCAAGCAAGCAGAAAGAGAAATGTTCGAGTTGTGTAAGGGGGCCCTTCTCATCGAGTCACTCCTACAACGCGATGTGCATTAACATTGTCCCATTCTATCACACTATGTGTGCTGTGTTGGAAATCGTTTGTGGAAAGCAGAGGATACTTCATCGTTCTATTATACAGAAATATAAATCTCACATCGGCTGCTTGACCTAAATTCGATTGGGTCCGGTATTTTCCAACGATACACGTATATGTATAATTGTTTTTTTCCTGTAAAAGTAACAATGATTCCAACATTCTACGGTATGAAGGCTCTTATCCTCCAGAACATTTTGAGTTCATGCTCAAAGAGAACTTCATTGGAATTAAGGATAAATCATAGTCATTTGATCTTTTATCTGATTGTAGTAATCTATGCCATGTCTGGGATGACGTACCATGTAATTTTACTGTGCGTATCTGACACATAACATCGACTAAAAGGGCATATTAAATACTTTGACTAAGTTCATCTGAGCCAGAAAATGTCAGTGAAGTGAACGCTAATTGTAATGTTGACACCATCTCATACATGATTTTGTGTGTATCAGAATGCGTGTTGCCGGAATGATCATGAAATTGAGTGCACGATGGCACTTTCAAAATGATGTGTGAATGCATATATGAGCCGTTATGGCAGCTTGTGGGTAGTTAAATGATTCATTTCTGCTTTCCGGCACTTTCCCCCAGAAAACCCCAAAACACAGGGGCAATAACCACCGTGCGCTCATCTCGGACCGGCGATAAGATACAGGGAATTGCACTGGTCGGCAGGATGACTCAAAAAATATGGAACGGAGAAGCAAAGTAAACACGTCGGATTTTTTTCAATGCCAAGAACAACTTTGATGCATCAGCGGAGATAAAAAGTTGTGGTCAAAGTTTCATTGCTAATTGTATGTGTGGTTTCTGAGCAGAAGCAAATACCTTATTTTGGGGGCAACCCCGATAGGCCCCTTCGAGCCCGAAATTTTAATTGCCATGAGCAAAATTTGGTCCGATACATGGTGCCGTGAAAGTTCTGGTAAAGTTCATGCGAAAGCGATGGTGTCAGTTTCAGAGAAGTTGAAAGTATTGTGTGGACTGACGGACGGACGACGCATCATCCATAAGCCTATTGTTTTTGCGGTCAAAGTCAACATTAGGCCAAAGGTGAAAACTTAGGTGGTATTTCAGAAACCTCAATTTACATCCGATGACTTGAAATTGAAGAGGAATGGTATATTTTCAGTCACGCATAGCAGCACAATTATTTTTGAGATCAACAAGGATCAAGCGTCAACATCAGGCTCGAATTTCTAAAGAATGTCAATTTTTTCATTGCGATTCACTTAAATTTGAAGAGGAGTTGCCATATTTGTCATGAATTCAAACCAGCAATTATTTTTGAAGGTCAAAGTTGTTTATGGATTTTGCACGTATCGTTGCTCTGCATCGGTCTTCTTCTTGTTGTTTGTTTGTTCTGTTGGTTTGCTGTCTGTGTGCAGGAGAGCTAAAAGTGTGGACGTGATTTGGATGAAATTGGTGGCAGGTTGGCGTTTGACATGACGAACTGATTAGATTTGATGAAGATCGGGATCTGACTACTTAGAATTTAAAAGTATTCTCACCATTGAGAGATATGGGCCAAAAATTATATTAGTCCACCATATCTCAAAAAGTTGTGGATGGATCGGTCGAACTTAGTGTGTGACTAGGAAGAAATGATTCGATTTGGTGAAGATCCAAATCCGGATTGAATTGAGAATTATTAGATCTTTCACATTGAGAGATGGGGTCAAAAACAATGAGGAGAACATGATATTCAAAAATGTATTGGACCCGAATATCTCGTGGATGAGCATTACGTGGTGGAGGTATGCCGCTGTACGAGTTCCTTTCTAGTTTAAGTTCCCTTTCATCAGTATCTTCCTTCACCATATTTCCAATTAAAGGTAATCTATGATATCTATCAAGTATATATTTGATCCGAACCCTGTGCATGCAAGCCCAATATGACCTTACCCATTGTTGTTGTTAAGAACCACGCCCTTGTTAAGAAAGCATGAAGAGTTTGGGTAGAACACACCATCTCCCGAACCGTTGATCCACGGCCCACATTATCGGGAGTTTTTCCGACTACAAGTTATCAACTTTTTGGATGAGTGTGAGTCAGGAAAGTTCTTCAAATATTTAATTGTGCAGAGGCACACCTCTTCTCGCAGGTATGTTCCAAAGTATTTGGCTCTTTAAAAGTTTTTTTTATTCGTTCATGCCTACAATCCTTATCTGCAGACATGAGAATCCATCGGCTGTGCGTCCGAAACTTCTTACCCAGGCGTTTTGTCTATGCCCCGCGAGCAATCTGGGCGGAGTATGTCATTTTTTGAAAGTGCCACACTGAAAAAAAAACCTTCCTGACAGTGAATTGATTTTGATTTTGCATGAACGCATACTCTTTAGAAAGCGTTATGCTGCCAAAGCAGTTTCTTGCATAGGGCTATACTGGGTTGTTTGTCATTGCCTCCAGCATGTTTGTCCATTCTCTTCTCCTTTCAAATGCTGTCTCAAGAAACGGAAAGCTAGCATGTACTGTCATGGCCAAATATTGGCACCTTGCACTTTTTTCAAATAGTGCACCATTTTCTTGCCAGAAAATGTTTAAATTAAAAAAATCTTTGGCGTCCACAAATGTATTTCTTTGGTTGTGCAATGGAACAAAACAAAAAAAGCTTGAAAAAAAATTACTAAATTTAGCTTATTCCACACAGAAATCCTAAAAATGGCACCGGACAACACTTTGGCACCTTTTAGAAGTGTGAAGAAATCATTTGATCAAGCAGGTGATCCTTTACTTTGGAATTGAACCGTCACCTGGTGTGAGTTCAGTGCTGCAATATTAAAAATCACTCATTCAACCAGTTTGCAGTTAGAGAAAACGGAGTCATTCGTGTTATGTGCATTTGTGTACCCACAATGAGCATGGAGAAGAATAAAGAAAACCAGAGAATTGTCGAAGAGGTCAGACACAAATGAGCCAAGCAGGACAATCTCAAGGCTACAAGTCCATCTCCAGAGACTTTGATGTTCTTTGTCCACCGTACACAATTATATCAGGAAGTTTAAGCCCATGGCACTGCAACCAACCTCCCTGACGGGCTGCAAGACAAAACTTGATACGAAGATTACAGCGAAGGAGTGTTTGAATGGTGGGAAAGCAACCTCGATCAACTGTCAAACAGATTCAAGTTCACCTTCAGACACAAGTATGACATTTCAACTCGCACCAATCTTCACCAACCGAGAAAGGGGGTTTATGGTCGGGAGCCCAGGGACCCCAATGCTGAGGAGACAGACACTAAAAAGTATCCCGACAGGAGTTTGCGAAAACACACCTCTGAAACACAGCCAAAATCCTTTCTGTGAGAATGTCCTTGGACGGAATGAGAACCAAATTAGAGCTTTGCGAAAGCACATCATGTCTATGCGTTTTACAGAAACTAAATAAAGCCTTCAAAGAAAGAACACCTTCCCTAATAGTCAAACAGGAGAGGTTCAATAATGTTTTGCGGTTTCTATGCTGTCTCTAGCACTAGGTGTCTTGATGTGGCATGCGCACATCGAAAATCAGGAGATTGCCAAGGCATTTTGGAGCGGCAAAGTTCAAACCCAGTGTCAGAGGAAAGCTGATCTCCGTACGCAGGTCATGGGTCTTGCAGCAGGAACAGTGACCCAAATAGTTTCTCGGGTTGAGATGCCATTTTTTTTTCCTGATTTAAAAGATATTACATTCTGTAATCAAAAAACAGGTTTTGCTAATATAACAGTGAAATAAAGATTGTGGAAACCAGAATACTTTTGTGAATTTAAACGCATTTTGCGAGAAAAATCATGCATTATTTGAAAAAAGGGCAAGGTGCCAATATCTTTGGCTTACAACAGACCATTTTATAAAAAAGTCTTGGTATGACATGGCCTGAGTTTGACCATTGGGCTCTCCAGACTCACAGCAGACTCTCTACCATTGACCACTGAGGCTGGTTAAATGACATAATTATGTTGCACACCGTAATCGTTTATTATCCCCCCCCCTCTGTCTTTGCTCCTTCCCTTGGTGTACATTGATGAGAAGGAGCTCAACTCTTTGAATGATTGTCCACATGCACACAAGTGCAGTAGTCATACTGCTGTGCTCATCATTTGGATTCATTCATATCAGCAGGACGGATGTGGAAGCCAGTGATGAAAGCACGAGTAAAAATGTTGTAAGACACGTACCTACTCCTAAACAATACAACTGTGTTCTCACGGCCAAGTAAATGAATGGGCATTCGAACTGCGCTGCAATAACTGAAACACTGTGCGGCCAGTTACAGTAATGTACTGGCTCTGCCTGTCTCTAGAACCAGAGACAAGTTCCATCAATCCCTACTGCAGAGGTTATTAACCCTTTCACCAGCATTTGTACACAAAGACCCAAAGTAGATTGTACTTAGTGCTTACGAGTAACAAAAGCTGAGAGGTCGAACATATCAGAAAAAGCTTGTCCAGCATTCTCTGAAAACACTCTGGCCCTCCTTATTTGCCCTACGGAAATGGCAGTTACAATCTATCTATATTATAAAAGCAGAGTGTCTGTTCCCTGCACACGCCTCAGTTTTGGGGCAGCCCCACAAACCCTTCATTCTCTCTCTCAAACGGAACAGACCAACATACTTGACAAAATCGAAGATTTCGCCAAGTAACAAACAAACAGACAGACAGGCAAATGGACCCAAATTCAATACTCTCCTTCGGCGAGGGTAACAAAAGCAGAAGATAAAGAAAAGAAAAAAAAAGCAACATCATGCAGAATAAAAGATGTACAATATTGAGATATAAAAGTAATTAAAAGTTAAAACGAGTAATTCAATCAGCTGTGATGAACTATAGACGAAGAACAAAAGTAAATATGAGTAAAAATTTTAAATAGAGCAGTGGAAGTAAACACGAAAATGTAACAGCTGTGACATCAAATCAAAAATGGTCTTCCCTCATTCGGTCATCTCGCAAGTCATTTCACAAGTCATTTCACAAGTCATTTCACAAGTCACCTGCTTTGTTTTTATTATTTTTCCTTGTCAATGAAAATCCCCCCTCACTTCAGTGTTGCCCATCCTTGAAGTGTATTAGTTATTGTTGAAGATTCGGAGGCGCTTAACAGCACCGCCGTCTCAGGGGTTATAACGCCGGCTAGTCGGCACGCGGGTCTCGGTCACGCGCTCTCATGATCGCGATAAAACCAAAGTAACCCTGTGACGTAAACCAGTTGGGAAGATATAGAACCCCGGCTATACAAGCCTGGGTTTTGTCAGAGACGCGCGGAGCGAAGTCTGCCACAGTCCGTAGCGCGTTTGGGTTTTTAAATACAAATCGAGCGATTTGTTCCTCAGCGTGGCACGAATAAATTCAGGGTGGCAAATTTCGTATGAGTCAACCAGATTTATTGGGGAAACATCGGGGAACACGACACAAGCAAAACATTCACGATAACGTTATAATTAATCTATAACCCGCTCTTATCTAGGGAGCTACGGATACGGGTTTCGAAGGGAGCCCGAGCAAAATAAGCCTTAGGCCTAGACAACATGCAGACAAGACACGGAGTACTTGGTGGTGCCTCATGGATGAGAGGAAAAGTGTGTGAGGCAC
>CM068955.1:15527784-15540946 GCA_035128595.1 Eptatretus atami
GTGAGGATGTTTAGGTCATGGAGAGATTCACTTACCTTGGCAGTGATATTCATGTCTCTTCCGGCTGTGAGTCAGAGGTCAATAGACATCTGGGTCGGGCCTGGGGAGTCATGGATTCACTATATCATGGGGTGTGTCGCTGCCGATACCTGTGCGGGAGGATGAAAGTCCGAGTCTTCAGGTCCTTGGTGCTTCCAGTCTTGCTCTATGGATGTGAGACTTGGACTCTGACCAGGGATCTGAGACAGAGACTTATTCCTTTGGTTCCAGGTCTCTTCGGAGAACCTTTGGCTATCGCTGGTCGGACTTGTGTCCAACGAGCGGTTGCTGAGAGAGTCTCAAATGAGATTTGTTACCTGCATCGTCCGCGAGCGTCAGCTGCGGCTGTATGGACATGTGGCTCATTTTCCTGATGCTGATCCTGCTCACCAGATTCTCTCAGCGAGGGAATCTCGTGAGTGGAGGAGGCCAATGGGCCGACCACGTGCCTCGTGGTTGCAGCAGGTCGATCGGCATCTCAAGAGATGGGATGGGCCTGGCATCTGCCTGGGGGATGGCCAGACGGAGGCCCCTGGTGTACCGGCAGAAAGTGGATGCAGCGATGCACTGCTCTGGCGCATGCTCCCATACCTGACCTGACCCCCCCCCCCCCCACCTTGGAAAAAAAATGCCATCTTAAGGTGTTCCATTACCAATCAGCTTGCTATCGCTTGCCAAGCAAGCCGTTCCTTATCAACCGTTTCGTTGGAGTGCTTGCTTGAGTGTTTAAGCCACTTGGCATAATTTCCATTCCAGCTTGATCCCTCACCGGCTGAGGGATATTTTTCCTGTTTGTTTTGGATTTATTGACTGCTTCAAGGAATGTGTACAGTACTCCAACAAAACTCACTCAGAACTGCAAACAACAGAGAATGGCCATTTCTGAACACCAGTCACGACGCAGCGATGCGCTGCTCCGGCACATGCTCCCAGACCTGACCTGACCTGTCACATATATTGTCTGTCCTGTATTGAAAACACACTCAATACGACTTCTGACTTATTTTGTCCTGGTTAATGGTCTCAGAATCGTTGGCAGATTCGCAGCCAACTGTACAAACTGATGATCAAACGGGAAAGGGAGCTGGGGATGGACATTCCACGGGGAAAGGGGACAAGTGACTGTGAGTGAGAAGGAGGTGGTGAGCTAGGAAAAAGAAGAGACATACCGGAAGAGAAAGTTAAGGAAACACACACACACACACACACACCACCACCACCACCACAAAAGCTTTAGGTCGTCGGAAACATTGTGCAGTAGTTCCATTGTATCGATGTTTTTATCTCTTGAAAAAGTCAGACAAAAGCACAGCGATCAGCCTGACAGCATTCCACATAAAGGGAGGGGGCACTGCATCAGCATCTGAGACGAGCCCTATTTATAAATGACAAGATTAATTTTTGAACGAAAACCTGTGTTCAGACATGCGCACACTCAATGAACAAATAAATAATTGATAAGAAACAATGAAGGACATCCGAGAATCGTTGCCAGGACCCAAATGAACTAGTTGTCAAGCTTACATGCTCTGTGGTCAGCACCACCTTTGATTAGACCTCAGTAACCTCAACATCTACTTGTACGAACCAAACACGACAGTTTACATATTTTACTCCAGCGTTGGAAGCCAGACTCTGACTGACAGCGACTGAGAAAGACAGAGTGAGGTGGTGGAGTTGAAGCCACCTCAGCTCGGAAGGTCCAATAACTCAGAAAGTGCTCTCTCTGAACAGCCAAAGTGAATCATCCAAGCCTCAGGATTTTGTCAGAGTGGGAATGGAAAACAATGTTCACATATGTCTGTATGTATGTATATCTCTATTATATCTCTCTCTCTCTCTCTCTCTCTCTCTCTCTCTCTCTCTCTCTCTCTCTCCCTCTCTCTCTCTCTCAGGAACGTTTCACACCTGTCCGTGCACAGGATGCACCCAGTACCTGGTGGTGAGGTTAAGTGTACAGTCAGGATAGGAATTTGGAATTTGTTCAGGGTGCCAGCGATACACCCTGCCGACGCTTTGTTGAAAGGCTTTACTTTAACATTCACCAGATCCCTGCCAGCAATGACGCCAGCCTGGACTAACTCCTCCATGTTAGGGCAATTCAATACCCTGGAATGCAGTTATTATAGCTCTCTGCAGTCAGTATAACATCTCCAGTCTCCACATCATGGAAATGTTCAATTTCTTTGGTTTTGTTGTCCCATTGAAACCTTGGATTTGATAACTCACCACAAGCTTTGGAAACATATATAAATAGCTTGAAAAGTGACCAAATTTCATCTTAGTTTTAGGCTTGGCAGGATGGCCGAAAGGTATGCACACTCCCCTCTGAGCCGTCTTGCCTGGGTTTGAATCCTGACCCAGCTCTAAACTGTCATTCTGGTGTCTTGCAGGCAGGGTGATTGATTGGTGTGTGCCTTCCCTCGGACGGACGTTAAATTTGAATCCTTCACCAAGAATGGATGAACTACTGCCAGCACCGTGACCAAATTACAAATTTCTGCCTGAACTTACAGGGGGGCACTGCATCAGCAGCACTGCCATGCTCCAAGCAACGATATGGCCAGCAACCACAGGCTGTACTTATGACATTAATGAATGATGATCGTTTTGAAGTCTACCAACGTTATGGTGGAAATGTTGAGATTGACCTCATGAACTATTAAAAGGTTTTGCTGATGACTACGTGATCAGGAGTGCAGGAAATGATTAAGTATCCAGAAACAAAACGACTTTATATCTTAGCCATTGAGAAATGTCACCTTCAAGGTTGTTCTATATTTCCCTGGAAACATGAAAGTTAAATCCTCAGTTCTGAGCAACATTTTACTACTCTCACTGCTACTACTACTACTACTACTACCCCAATTATTCTCACCTTTTGTGGGGTTGGCTCAGAAATGGTTTTGGGCCAAGTCTTACTTTCACGAACCAGCTGGTGAGACCTGATGCTTGACTGGAGCTGCTTGAGGAGGAATTTGTAATTTGTTCAGGGTCTCGCATATTCTTTGTGAAAGACACCGTAGGATGTTTAATGTCCACCAACTAATGCGAGCAGATGGGAAACCCAGCTGAAGGCCCATACAAGGGGCATGCACTGCTTGATGCTACACCGGCCTATGAAGGACCAATCTGACAGTTTATAGTTGCGTTGAGAATCAAACCCAGCTTATACACCTCACTGACCTCAGAGGTAATCTGCGCTACCTGCCTGCCTCTACACCATCCTGTTGGCCCAACTTTTGCACCATGCGCTCAACTTGGTTAGCACATTGTCGAACGAGAACGGGTATGCGGTAGAGCACATACCTCCGCCAGGCTGAACAGTTGATGTTTTGTATCTCACTCATAGGTCAGATCCGTATCCGTACCTGAACTAAAATTGAATCGGCTTGTCCTTGTCACATACCCAACTCATCCACCAAATGTCGATGAACTGAGGGAGGAGACTGGTGTGCTAATAAGCTTGACAGGGAGATTGCTAAGAAGCCGGCTGGTCACGTGATGTGGATGGGGGAAGAGAGAATGGCAAAGAAAGTGGATAGGCTGAGGGAGCAAGGTAGGCCGCGGCCGAGATGGGAAGATTGTGTGAAGAGGGATGGTGTTATATGCTGCCTCTGTGAACCAGAGCTAGTGCCCCAATTACCCGAAGGGGAACGTGACAGAAAGCTGTCAACGGACCACAATGATGTATCCCGTCTATTGTTTACCAGGTGAAATAACATGTTAGGTTGTTAGGCTAATTCCACAGACTAATATCTTTCACGAAGATTCCATCACAATGATTGAAAAGAAACACTCAATGATATTAAAACTCCCCACAGTTACGCACACATGTTTCAATGTGGTTTTGAATTTGAGCACAACTCTTAGATGTCAGCTCTGTGACACCGACAGTTGTCATCTCTGTGACACCGACAGCATTGCGTGTTGGTTGCTCGTGAACTCAACCGGTCAGGCGGCTGGATTAACCCGCATCTGCAAAGATGCAATGGGTTTGACTCGGGGCTGTGAACAACATGCACACTCTGTCGTAGTGCACCCGCAGCTGTCGCAGCCCGATCCTTGCCGTTCATAGCCCAACTTCACAAAACAAACTTGGCCACTTACCACCGCTCAAAGTGCCAAGCACTCCGCCGGAGCTCGCCTCTGGTTCACATCGCAGTCCAACCTTTTTTCGAATTGCTCACTGCTCGCCTTATATTGTATTGAACGCAAGGTCAATCCGAAGCCACGCGACAAAAAGTCTGCATTCCTAGTTTGCCCAAAGGCTTGACCATTGGTCCGGATCAGCATGTCCCATCATAATTCCTTCTCCCGGTTTGTTTCTCTTTCATATAGAAATATAGTCGTCAGGTTATTGAGACATTTTAGCCTCAACAAAGGTGTCCTCAAAGTAATGCTGACATTCCAGCCCTCTATTGAGCTCCACATATGCAGGCAAGCTGTCTGCATTGGTACACTTTCACGCACTGATACAATACTTATTTAATTTAAGTTGCCTTTTCCACAGAACACCTTAACATTTCCAATCATGTTGTATATTTCTGATCCATAACAACAACAATAAAGTGGGCATGGTTGGAGAGTGCAGAGAGTTCGCCGAGGACAGGGGGAAGTGGAGGAGTATCGTGGTCAAGGCAGGGCAGAAGCTAATCAGTACCATTCGGCCTCACCTCTTATGAAGAGAAGAGGAAGAAGAACATACATACATATATATATATGTATATATTTGCAATCCATACGTTTGTGACGTCTTTTGTTGCGTTGGAAGAGCTTGGACATTCATGACATGCAAGACAGACATTAATAGACATCAATTACAACGACAGTCGTGGACGATGCAATGGACAAACAGATGTATGGTACCATATATCAATATGGACGTTGAACCTGTGATCCCTATATCATGAGCCAATGTGTTCGGATTATTACACTATACAGACCAACCCAATGACTTAGGAAACTGTTGAAGTTTAATATACATTGACAACTTTAATTCCCTTGTTTTGTTAAAAAGGGTCTGCGTCAATTACTTTTTCAGTGTGATTGTGCATCAATTTATTGCTATATCTCCACATAAAAAGAAACTTCTAGAATATTTTCCAAGTTATTCAAGTTCAAGCTTGTTGTGCAATCAAGCCATGAAGGTTTTAGAGGCATCCTGTAACATTATGGACTAAGCTTATCCAGGAAGCCAGCATAGTATAATGATGATGTCACGCACAGTTTGCCAAGGTCGTTTACAATGCCAAGTCAGAGAGACTTCCTGGGAAGAATTTTCCATTTAAGCTTCTCAACAGGATTGAATCGACAAATCATGTCTAACAGTCTGCTGGTTGCATCATTCCTCGGGCATGACATTGCAATGCTCTTCCAGACAAGACGAGACCAGACTAGACTAGACTAGACGAGACTAGACGAGACTCGACATTGCAGTGCTCCTATATTGTAGGAGGAGAATTTCGAGTTTTGCCAGGTAACCAGCACACAAAGCCCTACTTTTTTCAAATGGCACCGTGTGATTCTTGCCGTCCACAAATGAGTGCTAGCGGATGGCACAGTCGATTTAATACCCCTTTCCTACAGGGTTGCAGAATTTTTTTTTTACAAAGACAAATGACAGACAAACTTTGTGAGGAAACTTGTGGGTCTCTGATTAATGGAACACATCATTCTTCTTCTTCTTCTTCTTTCCTATGGCAGCTTGGCTGCTGGGTAGCTATCGCTTCTTGGAAGCGCGGCTGTGCCGCTGATGCTGTGCCCCTATATTGGTACACTGGTACTCATTTTGTCAACCTCGGAAGGACGACAGGCTGAGTCAACCCCACCTGGTGTTAATTCAGTGGACAACGGGGCTCAAACTCAGGACCCTATGACCCCAAACCAGCCATGCTAACCGCGAAGCCAACACCAGACTTACACATGTCAGTATTAATACAGGAAGGGGGGAAAAACTGAATTGTGCATTCTAACAGTAGATCATGTGGCGGCTTGGAACCTTTTTCACTCTAAAGAGATGAACAAATAAGAACTATCAAGAGCAATCAGAGATTGCAGACCCTTGCCAGAACTTGCTTTGTGTGATATATTTTTTGTGGCGTTTGTGTACTGGTATGTCACATCATTAATAAGAGACATAATTAGAACTGCCACTTTATAACTGCTGGCAGTGATGACCGGGTACAAAGACGTCCTGCTTCGACGCAACCCCGCTTTGATCAGACACCTGACACTGACCCATGACGTTTTTCATTATTATTCAATTTAATTTAGAATTGGATAAAAATGAATCAATTCAAATCAAATGGAAGACCAAATAGGTACGAGTCCGGCATTGGAGTCATCAGAAGGAACCCAAACAAGCAAAAAGCAAAGATGATGTCATCAGGAGGAACCTGGATAGGACTCGCCTTTCAGCTGCTACTCCTCTACCCTCAAACCCATCCAGGCAGAGCCAAGTGAGCCTCAATCAAATAAAAAAAACAAAATTGAAAAAAAAAATCAAAAAGAACCCAGATCAAAAAATCAAATAATTATGGCTGCCAGATCATGTATCCGATAAAGTTGAAATTTAAAACTTGTATTCGCGATCACTACAAGATTATAATTGTGAAGTTTCATGTCGATTGATTAAGCGGTTCCAGAGAAAACATTATTTAATATTTTTCTTAAATCCAATATGGCTGCCAAACCATGTCACCTATCAATTATACCTTAACAAACTTGTACACCCAAGGCTTGGGGAACATTTGTGTGAAGTTTCCAGCCATTCTGGCGAAGAAGATTTTCATAGGTTTTAGGGTAAATCCAATATGGCTGCCAAACCATGTGACCGAGGACGTCATGTGTGTGAACCTCTTTGTTCCTCATGGATAGGTGGTCATATGTGTAAAGTTTCGCCTCTATCTATACAGCCACTTCAGAAAAGCAGGTTTTTGAAGGTTTTAAAAAAACAACAATATGGCTGCCAAATCATGTGACCGATGACGTCATCAACTTTTTCTGTGGACCATTATATCCCTTGATGATTTAAAAATTTTCATATTGACCAGATGTAGCGTTCTACATCTGTAATTATGATGTCACAACAAAGGCACCTATGACGTCATTAAAAAACACTTCCCCATGAGGAGTACTTGCTGTGTGCCAAGTTTCAATTTTTTTCTATGGTGCAGTTTCATATGCAGAGGTCCAAAGTTTTTCCGTTTTTCCAACATGGCTGCCACACCACGTGACCTAGGACGTCATCGTTATGATTAAAACAGTCTACATGAGTCGTCGCACCTATAGGGAAAATTTCATCTCAATTTGACAAGCGGTTGCAGAGAAAAACACGAAAGTTCTGTGCAGACAAATGAACAAAGAAGAAGACGTCGTGCAGAGCACGATACTTGCAAAATCCATAAAACAAATTTGACCTAAAAAAAATAATTGGTGGTTGCATTCAGTGACCAAATATGCAACTCCTCTTCAAATTTCAAGTGAATCGGAAGAAAATTGACAATTTTTGAAATTTGGCCTCTGTTGACCTTTTGGCCAATGTGGACCTCCAAAATAATTAGTGGTTGAATTCAGTGACCTGATATGCAAATCCTCTTCAACTTTCAAGTCAATGGGATGAAAATTGATGATTTTAGAGATACCACCTTAGTTGTTGACCTGTTGGTCCATGTTGATCTTAAAAATACTTGGTTGGTTGAATTCAGTGACCTGAAATAGAAATCCTCCTCAAATTTCAAGTCAATCGGATGAAAATTGAGGATTTTAGAAATACCCCCTTAGTTGTTGACCTTTTGACCATTTGACCTCAAAAACAATAAGATTCTTCCTTATAACAAACTCTACCATGTGTTGAAGTTTCGTGAAGATCGGTTTAAAATTGTGACCTGTAGGTGACAGACAAACAGACAGACAGACAGACAGACAGACAGACAGAATAACAAAATCGATGAACCAATATACTTTTAAAATCTTCAATTTTGCAAGTAACAAATGAAAAATCACTCATGGAGTTACACTTGGCTAAACGGAATGGCACTCGGTAGAGCACATACCTCCGCCAGACTGAAAAGTTTACATTTTGTATGCCACTGATAGGTCGGATCTGAATCTGGACCTGAATCAAAATCGAATCCGCTCGTTCTTGTCATCGAACCAACTCATCCACCTAGTTTTGTCATCACTCGTCCACAACTTTTTGAGTTCTCATGCTGCACATAGTTTTTGGCCCCATCTCTCAGTGGTGAAGAATCACTTGAAAAATTCTCGTTTCCGGATCCGGATTCGAATTTTCACCAAAATTGAATCAATCCGTCCTTGTCACACTCCCAACCTGCCCACAAACTTTCTGTGACTCCATTCATAACTTTTTGAGATATTGTGATATATATCGTTTTTGGCCTTCTCTCTCAATGGTGAAGAATCACTTGAAAAATTCTCGGATCCGGATCTTCACAAAAATCGAATCAATTCGTCATTACACACCCAACATGCCCACCGAGTCTAATCCGAATCCATCCATAACTTTTTGAGATATCACACAATATCGTTTTTAGCCCCATCTCTCAATAGTAAAGAATCACTTTAAAAATTAAATAATTCTCGTGTCTGGATCCGGATGCGAATTCGGATCTTCGCCAAAATTGAATGGATTCTTTGTGAAGAAACAACACAATGAATCCATTATGTTCATGCAGCTAAATTTATCGATGCCTTTTGTCTGTCTCTCCACTGTCTGAGGAATCTGTTTAGAGAGTAACGCAGCCGAGACCAACACGGTAAAGGACAAGTGGGCTTCTCTGCAACGATGCTATCGCTGCCTGTTGGTTCACTTTGCCCCTCACTCCATGCAGTAACCAAGGGTGACGGCGGTGAAGAGTGCCGTTCATGGAAGGTGCTGCCTCCGATTGTGACGTCAACGTTTGTCTGATTTTCCAACCTTGTCTGGTTCTGGCAAGGGCTCTCATGTAAATCAATACACAAGTAAAACTACAGTTAAGAGCTTCCTTGGACCTCTTGCTTTACCAGTTATTCTAGCCAAAAGGAACATACATTGTTATTCATTAAACCATTCATTCCAGCAGCAACCCCTTCTGACCTTAGTGTTTGGGTCTTATGATGGTGTTTGACGAAGGCGGTGGCTTTGGGTGCCACAGTGCCAAAGAAAAACAAATAAATTCTGAAATGTGAAAACAAGAAGAAGCAGGTCATTTACTGGAAAGCGAATGTGAAAAGAAAACAAATATTCAGTAAATGCAGAGACTGCAAATTTATCCTGAAAAAGGAATGGGCAACTCAAAATGAAGACTCAATGTGACATGAAGAGAAGAGAAACGTCAAATGGCAACCGAAGGCTCGGCATGCAATCCTCTCTCTATTTGTGGGTACAAAGATAGCGCCTGGGCACGGGTTGAGGGTGCTCACCAAAATAGGCATAAATGCCCTGCAAGGTCACACCGTCTTATCAAATTGGCTGTTGTTACATCGCGTCGCCTTGAGCTTGGGTGCAAGGGTACTGCAGACCTGGCCCAGTGGGGATACTCGCTGCGTAATGCCATAAATCATGGATATTTCCATCCATACTCAGAATTTAACCGACAATATCTTTGCAGAGTTAACACCAGGTGGGTTTTGTCAGCCTGTCATCCTTCTGAGGTTGGCAAAATGAGTATCAGCTTACTGGTAACAGGGGCACTGCATCAGCGGCACAGCTGCGCCCCCAGAAAATGATGCAGCCAGGCAGCCATCGGCTGCATACGAATAAAAAAAAATTTTAATCTGCAACTGCTGCTATTCCCGATTGGGGCGATCATTACCTGCTTCTGCATTCATTAATGAGATTCCACAATCACTCTGAAAATGATGAGTCAAATCTTGATGGCAAATCCAATGATTCTGTTGAGTCTCAGCATGATTGAAACACCGCTAATCGCAACACCTTGTCTCACTGTTCTCCCCACAACCAACTGAACTAAGACGCAAAATGGGGTCATATCTTTGGACAAATACAGAACACTAAAGTGCTGTCTAAGTCCAGCCCCAATGATATTTCATGAAGCAATATGGGACTTTCAAAATGACGGATGAATGCTAATGAGGCCTTTCGTGCATACGCTGTGCGTGCGTTTTCAGGGATACTTCCGCTCGCCGGGGCACTTTTAACCTGCCGTTGCTGGCACGAAACTTGGAATTCAAAGAGTCTTTTAACATGATTTTCTGCATTTGGATGATAGAGCGGCAATTTCAAGATGGCTAACCATAATTGTGGTGTTCCTGTGTGCAAATCGGAATCATCAAAATAGAGAAATACGAGAAATATATTTGGATGTTGAGTTCCTTCGATTTCCTGTTAAAACAAGTATGCGCGCACACGCACGCACGCACACATGCACGCACGCACGCACGTCTCCATTTAACAACAGAAGCAAAAATCGAATGGAATTTCTCTTGTTGCCCGGAACCAAACAAACAATATACAGGATATAAAATAGCCCTCACAGCTCCCCGCCCTCCCCCTCCACTCTCCACCATGATGAGTAGTAAATACATGTATTATCATTTTAAACTTACACGGCACATTCATAAGCCTCAGGTATGACATACCCATTGGTTTACAGAAGCACGTAAACCAGATACGGTGTCTCCCCCTAACTCTTTCCTTGTGCAGAGGCACACCTGACTTTCTCTCAGGTACTTTTCCCAAGTATTTTCGGCTTCTTTTCGAAGCTTTCTGAGCCATTTTAGTTCACAAACCATGTCATGCACATACGATAGACGTTCACATGCTCCGAAGATCGCTATTTGTCGGGGTTTCTGTGTCCATGCACCAAGCATTCTGGGGGTGGATTACATCATTTTGAAAGTGCCGTAATTCCAAAATACCAATATACAGATCACAAGCGGCTCTTGTAGAACACAGACACATGTTTGTAAGTCCTTCATCACCACATCTGAGGAAGTACATAGCCACAATAGAGAGGGTAAAGCATCGGGTGATGAGATTGATTCCAGGCCTGCCGAGGCTCAGCTATGAGGAGCGGCTAAAGTGGACAGGACATTATACATTGAAAAGGAGACGATTACATGGGGACCTGATTGAGATATTTAAGCGAACAAAGGGTGTGGACAAGATTGGTGCAGTGGAGTTTTTCACCAAAAAAGACAGTGTTAGGAACCAGGGCCAGAGCTTGAGGGTAAAGAAGATGAGAGATAGGACCGTATTAAGGCAGGGGTCTTTCAGCCTGAGAGTAGCTAATGCATGGAATGCTATCCCTGGAAAGGTATAGCAGTGGAGGGGGTGGATAGATTTAAATTGGAATTAGATAGGTACCTAGATACATTGGAGATGGACGAGTATGGGAATATCGTCAGGACTTGAAGGTAGAATGTGTGTGGATGGGTGATGGTTTCTGGGGTTGGTGCAGTGCAGGCATGATGGAATGAATGTCCTCTTCCTGCGCCATAGTTCGTTTTGTGTTTCCTTGTGTCTAGAGCAATATGAACGATACGGAAGCTCAGAAACGTTGTGTGCAACCGCAGAAGGAGGATAAGCCACTGGTAATAGGTGTGCCGCTTTCTGGGACAGTATCTCAGCGTTCAAGACAGCAATGCTCGCTCACGTGCTTTGAGTTTCTCCAGGCGGTTCAGCAGATGGTCATTGGCAATGTCCATGTGCTGGAGCTGGTTCAAGGCAATGCGCAACTGCAGGAAAATAAGTGAATAAAATCAGGTGTGAGTCGTGAGGGACATTTTGCGAGAACAATAAATTTCACGTGTCCGGCTCAAAAAGAAGAGAAATTTCCAACAACGTTCCCACGGAAACTTCACAAAAAGTGGATACTTCATCAGTAATGTAATGGGAGGCAATCAAAAGCACATGGACAGGAGCAAGTGAAACTGTATATTCCTACACAAAATCAACAGACCAGGCTTGCAACCCAAAATTCTGAGACTTTATGGATGAAAACAGCATAATGTGGTCAAAGTTGGAGGAAAACTCGACACTTAAATCAGGATAAAACGGTTTAACTCAAGATTAAGGAAGTGAGGCAGCTAATGCAGTTTACATGTTATTGGGAGTTATGAAGCCGTTTGATGCCGAGGTTTTGTAATAAAAATTTGTATTGGTGTCAAAGCCAGTGACCAATTGCAAATTAATAGTAGGATTTACGAGAGACTGTTAGGCAGTATATCGGTTCAGCGGTCTATGTTAACACTTGTATGCGTACGTTTCTCATTGAAACACATCGTTTGTTATGTCTCACTGTGAAATGGTTGTGAAGGCGAGATGTTTATTCTAAAAGTTGAGTCGAGTTAAAAGGTGACAAGTCATGATGTTGGAGTTAGACGAAGACCATGTGGAAAGATTTTCAGAGTTTGGGAAAATTCTGGTCAATTCCAGATGTAGAATCATCCAGTGGGATTACGAGCAGTTTGTAGAGGGACGGGCTTTCACAGGTGTTCTCTTTCCAAGTGTATAATTGATGAAAAAGCAGCGCAAAAAGGGGACAATGGGTCGAAGAAAAGGCAGTCATCAGAGGTCTGGTTGTGCACAACTCCATGCCGGAGGGTTGTGTGTATCGCGTGCGCATTAATGTTTTTAAATAAACTCAAGTTTGGACTTCACCAGCCTGCTCGATGGACCTTGATCGGTTGAAGAACCTTTGGATTTTGTGACGAAGAGTTTGTATTTTTGTTGGAAACCAGTCTGCACTTGGCTTTACAACTCAGCAGAGATGCGTAGTTTGCCTCAGGTAGACCATACAGCCTGTTGGTGAGACCAAAAAGGTAAAGTGGATTCACCTCTTTCAAAGATTGGTCATAGAAGATCAGATGATTATCAATTATTTCTCGAATGACAAAGAAGGAATCCCCAGTACTTGGGTTAAGAGTATTTTCAAAGCTGCTGATCTCATTTGGCTGAAAGGAATGCAGCTTGTGCCTGATTGTCCCTGAAATGAACAACTGTTTGGTGTAAAGGAAAATCATCAGTATGATGAACACAATTTTCCACAAATGTGAAGATTATATATTTTTTTTATTAATAGGGTAGGTGGGTGATGGAGATAGTGAAATGAAAGAGTATGAGATGAGAATATCAGGAGAGAGAAATAGAGGGAGA
>CM068955.1:15547954-15564501 GCA_035128595.1 Eptatretus atami
TCATACGTCGGCATACGCTGGCTAAATCGTCAAGGTGTGACAGGGCCTTTACACAGCAGTTTCGGCTAGAGGAGCATGGGAGGTGTTCATTTGTTTATATAATCATAGCCACCTGTGTTTAGCTGAATAGGTGAGAGCTGATTAGCTATTCCCACCATTCACAGGTGAGAGATGTGGGTGGGTCTTTCTTTATTATATACTAGCAAATACAACCCATCGCTTCGCTGACGGTGGTGTGAAGGGGAGGGGGGTGGAGAAAGAGAAAGGAAGAGAGAGGGGGAGGGGAGGCAGAGAGGACAGAGGTCCCTCCTCCCCCCCCTCCACTCTCTCTGTCTGTCCCCTCCTCACTCCCCCCTCCAAAATAAATGCCGCACTCTCCTCCCACACCTCTGTCGCTCTCTCGCTGTGTCTGTCTGTCTCTCACAATGTATAGCAACGTTTTGTGACGCATTGCTCTCCCCTCCCACCTCCACCCCCTTCCTCACTATTCTTCCCTTCCTAGCTTCCCTTCCTCACCCACTCCTCGCTTCCCCTCCCTCCTCTCCCACTCCTTCTTCTTCTCCCCACCTCCCTTCCCTCTGTCCTCTCTGCCTCCCTCCCCCTCTCTCTTCCTTTCTCTTTCTCCACCCCCCTCCCTTCACACACCGTCAGCGAAGCGATGGTTGTATTTGCTAGTATATAATAAAGAAAGACCCACCCACATCTCTCACCTGTGAATGGTGGAATAGCTAATCAGCTCTCACCTATTCAGCTAAACACTGGCTATGATTATATAAACAATGAACACCTCCCATGCTCCTCTAGCCGAAACTGCTGTGTAAAGGCCCTGTCACACCTTGACGATTTAGCCAGCGTATGCCGACGTATGAAAAATTTGTCTAAAACGCTGGCACACGTCGAATACCTTATGGGTAAGTTTTGTATACGTTAAGAGTATGCTGGCATACGTCGTAGTATGCTGGCACACGTCGAATACGTTATGGGTAAGTTTGTATACGTCGTATATCGCTGGTATACGTCATAGTACGCTGGCACACGTCGAATACATTATGGGTAAGTTTGTATACGTTAGAGCACGCTGGCATATGTCGCAGTACGCTGGCATACGTCGTAGTACGCCGAGCTCGTCGACAAATTTTAACATGCATGAAATTTTTCGACGTATGCCAGCGATGATTCACACATTCCACATACGCTGGCCATAAGTTGTCGCAGTTACGCGATCGTTGAACACACGTTACTTGTAAGTTACTCATAAGTCGAAACACGTCGAGGTAATGTTAGCGTCAGTGTTCCAGACTCCCTGTTTTGTTTTTTTCTTCGTATGACGGTGATGTTGACACTTCGATTTCTAGTGCGGTTATAATATAATATAATTAATAGGCTGCCGCTCAACGATTTAAATCATAACCGCACTAGAAATCGAAGTGTCAACATCACCGTCATGCCGAAGAAAAACAAAAACAAAAAAAAAACCAGGGAGTCTGGAACACTGACGCTAAACATTACCTCGACGTGTTTCGACTGATGAGTAACTTACAAGTAACGTGTGTCAACGTTGTCAACAATCGCATAACGTGCCTACAACTTATGGCCAGCGTATGGGAACGTGTGTCATACGCTGGCATACGTCGAAAAATTTTCAACATGCTGAAAATTTGTCGACGTACTCGGCGTACTACGACGTATGCCAGCGTGCTCTTAACGTATACAAACTTACCCATAACGTATTCGACGTGTGCCAGCTATTCGGGCCAATTTTCATACGTCGGCATACGCTGGCTAAAACGTCAAGGTGTGACAGCGGCTTGACACTTCGATGTCTAGTGCGGTGATGATTGAATCGTCGAGCCGCAGCCTTTAATAGGCTACGGCACGTGATCGTCGGCGATACGCTGCCGCACTATGCATAAGTTAGACTATCGTTGGGCATAGGTTTGAACGCCAGCGTTTTACATACATTTTACATACAACGACAACACGCTCAGCATTCGTGGTATAAGTTATCTATATGTTATCGAACGTCTGTCTACGTTACTAATACGTTATGCATACGTCCAACCCATTATGAATATGTCCAAAACTGGAAAAAAACATCAATAGTTCAGTGTACGCCAGCGTTTTACATACATTTTGATACCTTGCCATTCGCTGGCTAAAACGTCAAGGTGTGACAGGGCCTTAAAGCAACCAATATACAGCATAGCGCTTACCTTGTTGGTTACTCTACGCAGCAGCTCTCTCTCCCTCTCAGTGTTTTTCTCTAATCCTGTTGCTGCTTCTTTTTGATTTCACCACCTGTCCCTTTTTCCCATATTCAAATTGTAAATGATTTCGTCCAAAGACGTTTTGGCATGGTCACCATTGAAGCTGACAGATTGACATGTAATGTTATTAACTGTTCTGCCTGTGTACAGGCCACGCCAAGAATAACTGCAGGTACGATCAGAGAGCAAAAAATCTGTGGTTGAAGCCACTGGCAAAGTGCAGCCCAGATGAAGACTCACAGCGACAACCAAACAGCACTCTGGGTTAGGCTTTAGAAATTCTCAGGGTTATCATCATCATCACTGAAATTACCACCACAATGCCCGATAAGCTTGCATGTTATTCATCTTGGATGTGCTGAGTCGAAGTGTTTTTCTTTTTCGATCTCTCTTGTTTAGAAACAGAAAATAAAGCTTTTTGAATCTATTTTTCAGATCTGAACGTGAAAACACTTTGTGAAGATAAGAAAACTCTGGTTGCCAGGTGCAAAATATTTATTTCTCAACAACACACATTTAGTACTTAGATTCTTTTATTGATATCAGCTCACCAGGCAAATTGATTGATACTTTTTCTGTTGTGGAGGCATCTAGAGAGAGTTGCATGAGATGATGAGCCCGAAACAGTTACACGTATATCACAGTAGGATCAATCTATTTAATATGTACAGTATACGCAGGTGCTGGAATTCCACCTCATCCCTCCTCCTACCCCTGGTATGCGACATACACCTCCCTACTACGGCCTGTACTCCTATCTGATTAAAACCTTCTTTCCTATCTCCTCCACTCCATGCTCCCCGACCTTATTTTCCCTCCATGATCATCACCCATTCTGTTTCTTAATTTTATGTTTCTCGATTTTAACCATATTCCAGACTCTGTAACCTTATTAATAGACGACCCATAAGCACAGAGAGAAATAATTTCATGATCTCCCACTTAGGATTAATCCTAGAAACTTAGATTGTCCATCCGACTGTGCGTGCGTCCGTCCATGATAGGTTTTTGTTTCGCGATAATTTAAGAATGGTTGAAGGATCTAAGTCAAACTTGGTACAAGTATGTATAATGATGTAAATATACTGATTAGATTATGGGGACAAAAAGTGAAATGTCAAAGGTCAGAAGTCCCTTTAGGTAAAAAAATTCTGTATCGTACTAACTTGTTAACTAGTAATGGGATTGTGACCAAACTTGGTAGAAGTATATGTCATGATGCGAAGATAAACTGATTAGATTTCGGCATCAAGAGGTCAAAGGTGAAGGGTCATGTCAGCTAAAAATGTGATACTTGAGAACAGCTGAAGGAATTTAATCTATCTTGGTACAAGCATGTATAATGATGTAATGATGTGGGTTGAGCATATCGGTTAATGCCGCGATGTCGGAGAGTGCCGTTCTAGTTCACTAATGCATGGTTGAAGGACCTTAACAATTTCCTTGCAATCATTGTTGCTTACTTGTTCTTGTTTGTTTTTATCTCATGTCCTATAATCATTTACGTAATATCATGTGAATATTTGTTAACTCCATAGTTCAACTACTTCATAAGTGTTATCAAATTATTGTACAATAAATTGTATAAATAAATTATTTATAACTTAGTTTGTACTCTGGAGGGTGAGATAGGCTTTTATAATTAATGCCCCAATTTTTAAGGTACCACAGACTTCCAAAGACCCCTAGGAGTACGAACCACCATTTAAAATAAAATAAATATCCCGGCACTCTCACCACACCAATTTCTGAGCTGTTCTCAGACGGATGGCTGGGACTTTTGGAATGAAATTTTGCATCAATAATGTCAATAGAAAGTATGCGCAGTTGACTTTTTTGACCTTGACCGAATTTAAAGTCATGACATAATTTTAGATAATTTAACATTTGTCACCAAAACTCCACCAAACTCTGTCGATGAGAACGAAATTGCCCTTCGCAGATAGCCAAGAGCAAGCGCATTTACGCTCATTTCACACCATACGTTCCGGGTTAAAGGTTAAGGTCAAATGGCAGTCCGGGAAGAAAAAAAGTGTTGTTTGTCATCGCTCATTTTGGCTAATGCTGAATCTTAAAGACTGCTTGGTCTTCCAAGATGTTCTTGCATCATAATAGTGGACCTGCACTGAAGTTGTGCCCCTGATATTGATTTGTATCGTTGACCTTTTGTGGATTGTGACCTAACTACCAAAAACACCTTTTTGATCATAACTTCAATAATTTTCTGCCGATTTGCATGATGTTGAGTTTTCTGATAGATTGTAGATGAGGACACATTTTCTTAATTTACACTCTATCCCTGTATGTTGAGGTTAAGGTCATATGGCCGTCCGAAAAAAAAAACATGTCCATCATTGGTTCACAGGCCGAGGGTAAGTCGCAGATATCTAGTCCTAATTCTTGCTTTCCTTTTCTTTTCTTTTTGTTCATTTTCCTCTCTTTTATCTCTCGTTTTCTCTTGATTGCTTTCTTTTCTTGTGGGTGGAATTTGACCCATCTGTCTCGGGAGAAGTGAATTCTTACAAAAAATATTTTTGAATGAGCCTCACTTGGCTGCACCTGGATGGGTTTGAAGTAAAGGAGTATGGCTGGAACCCGAATCCTATCCAGGTCCTCCTGTTGACTCTATCATTGCTCTTTGCTTCTTCAGGTTCCTTCTGATGACTGCAACGCAATATTGGCCACCATTTGATGACCTTTGAACCAACATTAATCTTACAGCATTCAAAGGGTTCACTGTGAACTATTTTCTCTCGTTATGTGCCTCTGCTCCATGTTTTACAGGCTGAGAGTGATAGTTGAGAACTTCTCTCATTCTTATAAATATGGAGATAAAACCTACCAGAGCCGGAGTAGAAAAACAAAGACAAATCGGAGTATGACTGTCCTAAAGCGATGACAATCATTCGGTAAAGAAAGAGCCTTACATAATGGTGCTAAACAAAGCGGTGAATCATTACTCCAGCTATATGCAAATGTGCAGCAAATTCACACAAGGAAAGAATGAAATGAACTGAAACATGTGCTGATGAAGTTTAAAACTTAATCAAAAATTCCACGAGTGTACATGGAGTACATGTTCTCACATTGTAGCGCACTTTACATCGTGTCTTGGCTTCCCTCAATGTGGTATGGTAAGCTAGTTCACCATTGCAACTGTAGTTACTATGACTGATTACGACAGAGTTACTATGACAGAAGTATATTACCACTTTTTTGTACCTCTGTTCTTGCAGTCACATCAAGGAAAAAGGAGTTGGAAGAAATAATGAAGAAATCAGGAAGAAAATCTTCTAAAGGTTGTTTTTGTTTGGAGAGTGGTGAACCTGAAGTTATGTTGGCATAAACTAAGATGCCAATTGCCCTTGTCCAGGCCGTTTTTTCATGCAGGAAATAACTGACTTTTCGTCATGCAGCATACAACCCATTGTCCCAGCATTTTTTGCTTTGTTCGGCATTCCCATGAGTATAACAAAAACCCAATTTGATGTATACATTTCTAATCGGTGACAGGAATGTTGAGTATGAGACTGAGCGATTACAAGTCTCAGTATGCAATTTGGAGGAGGAGAAGACGTCTCTTGAACAAGCTGTAAGTTCTCTTGATTTGAATGTTGTATTTTGAACAAGCTGTAAGTTCTCTTATTTGAATTGAATGTTGTATTTTGAACACGAATCGGAACATGAATAGGAAGACAAGTCTTTCATTTTACCGTACTTTGGCTCTGAATCCATCCTGATCGCACATGGGCAGAGAGGAATGTGATAATATTTAAGCGGTCTAGCCGCTTCGATGTTTGGCATGTCCATCTGTCCGTCCGTGAAATTTTTTAAGCAGTGTCGACGCTGAATTGACTCAAGGGGGAGCTCTAGCTATCCAGCATCACCAGAAGGAAATGCCAAACTGCGGCGCTTCCTTCGGACACGGGTTCGATTTTTTACTCTATATGCCTGCCTATTAGTCAACACAAATTGTAAATCATTCCAAACAGGAAACTTACTGTTTTTAATGATGTTTATAAGGACACAAACAACAGGCACGTATAACTAATGTAACGTGTTGGATCAGGTGATGTACTAGATACTGGGGAAAGACGGTGGTAAACCTGATATTAATATATTTATACACCTTTAAACCTTTATTAAATTAAATTATATACTTTAACACCGGAGAACCCAAGTCGCCTTCATAATACTCCCAAGAACCATGTTATATATCGATATGTGGCATGTGAGAGGGTCGGGTGAAGAAGATGATGATGGTTGACACTGCGTTTGATGGTGATCATTCAAGCTCCCATCTCCTAAACTACGACTCAACATCGTCTCATTACTGTGTATGGTATATAAGAGGTATATTTTAAGCGTGAGGTATATGACTGCTTCAGGAGCACTAAACTTCCAGATTAAGTTTTTAACGATCTTAAAATCATTACTTTATTAAAATGAAATATACACTTGAACACTGCGTGGGATAGGCTGGGGGGTGTTCAGTTACCAAGCAGCTAGCTAGCGCTTGCCAAGCTGGCCATTCCTTATCAATAAATTGAGTGCTTGCTTGAGTGTGCTTGTTTAATTGAGTGCTTGCTTGAGTGCTTAAGTCACTTGGCAAGTGCTCTACAAGACTTGGTAACTGAACATACCCTTGGTGTTGGCTTAAGGTTAAGGTTGTTGACTTAATATTTTAGGGTCTTGAGTTTGAACCTGTGTCATTCCGCGAAATAACACCAGGTGGGTTGACTCGGCCTGTCATCCTTCCGAAGTCAGTAAAATGAGTACCAGCTTACTGAACGGGGGCACTGCATCAGCGGCACAGCCACGCTCCAGCAATGATGAATCCCCAGCCATAGGCTGCATGTGAAATAATAATAATAACAATAGTGTGCAGGGTATCGTGTATATGAATTCTCCAGTTATGTTCCAAAATGTAGTCTGTTTTTGTAAATTTGTGTAAATTGATTAATTCGCTTCTGAAAAATATCTAAAGAAAGATTAATATATCACTTTCAATTAATCGATCATCGGATCGTGTCCTCATTTGAAGACCAAATATAGGAGGTTAAAACAAGCTTCAATTTTCCGATGACACTGATCCCGATGTCTTCATTGAAGAGAGACTGAATAGGCATATTGTATGTGCTTTGGGTTTTTGTGGCTTTGCAGGTGTTTCGATTCAGGGCAGGTAGTTCGATACCGAGCAGTGGCTGAGCAGGCTGGAGCTTGCGAGCAGGACCACAAGCTGGAAAACCAGAACTTCAACGACAGGTATTTCGCCAATATATTGTAGGTATATAAGTAGAGGTCTTATTTACTACTGCAGTTATACCTGGTGAAGAGAGTAGGGAAATGTATGCACTCGTCTAATTTCCTTCACCTCAACAAGGCTTCCTTAGTTTGCTCTTTGTTTTGTTTTTTTAAACGTAATTTGACCCATCAGGCTTGTCAATTTTTTGGTTTTTATATCGATCTTACATGTGTAATCATGTGACCATAGGCTCAACCATTATCCTCTCTCTCTCTCTCTCTCTCTCCTCTATTTCTCTCTCCTGATATTCTCATCTCATACTCTTTCATTTCACTATCTCCATCACCCACCTACCTATTAATAAAAAAATATATATCTTCACATTTGTGGAAAATTGTGTTCATCATACTGATGATTTTCCTTTACACCAAACAGTTGTTCATTTCAGGACAATCAGGCACAAGCTGCATTCCTTTCAGCCAAATGAGATCAGCAGCTTTGAAAATACTCTTAACCCAATACTGGGGATTCCTTCTTTGTATTCGAGAAATAATTGATAATCATCTGATCTTCTATGACCAATCTTTGAAAGAGGTGAATCCACTTTACCTTTTTGGTCTCACCAACAGGCTGTAGGTCTACCTGAGGCAAACTACGCATCTCTGCTGAGTTGTAAAGCCAAGTGCAGACTGGTTTCCAACAAAAATACAACTCTTCGTCACAAAATCCAAAGGTTCTTCAACCGATCAAGTCCATCGAGCAGGCTGGTGAAGTCCAAACTTGAGTTTATTTAAAAACATTAATGCGCACGCGATACACACAACCTCCGGCATGGAGTTGTGCACAACCAGACCTCTGATGACTGCCTTTCTTCGACCCATTGTCCCCTTTTTGCGCTGCTTTTTCATCAATTATACACTTGGAAAGAGAACACCTGTGAAAGCCCGTCCCTCTACAAACTGCTCGTAATCCCACTGGATGATTCTACATCTGGAATTGACCAGAATTTTCCCAAACTCTGAAAATCTTTCCACATGGTCTTCGTCTAACTCCAACATCATGACTTGTCACCTTTTAACTCGACTCAACTTTTAGAATAAACATCTCGCCTTCACAACCATTTCACAGTGAGACATAACAAACGAGTGTTTCAATGAGAAACGTACGCATACAAGTGTTAACATAGACGCGCTGAACCGATATACTGCCTAACAGTCTCTCGTAAATCCTACTATTAATTTGCAATTGGTCACTGGCTTTGACACCATACAAATTTTTATTACAAAACCTCGGCATCAAACGGCTTCATAACTCCCAATAACATGTAAACTGCATTAGCTGCCTCACTTCCTTAATCTTGAGTTAAACCGTTTTTATCCTGATTTAAGTGTCGAGTTTTCCTCCAACTTTGACCACATTATGCTGTTTTCATCCATAAAGTCTCAGAATTTTGGGTTGCAAGCCTGGTCTGTTGATTTTGTGTAGGAATATACAGTTTCACTTGCTCCTGTCCATGTGCTTTTGATTGCCTCCCATTACATTACTGATGAAGTATCCACTTTTGTGAAGTTTCCGTGGGAAGTTGTTGGAAATTTCTCTTCTTTTGAGCCGGACACGTGAAATTTATGTTCTCGCAAAATGTCCTCACGACTCACACCTGATTTTATTCACTTATTTTCCTGCAGTTGCGCATTGCCTTGAACCAGCTCCAGCACATGGACATTGCCAATGACCATCTGCTGAACCGCCTGGAGAAACTCAAAGCACGTGAGCGAGCATTGCTGTCTTGAACGCTGAGATACTGTCCCAGAAAGCGGCACACCTATTACCAGTGGCTTATCCTCCTTCTGCGGTTGCACACAACGTTTCTGAGCTTCCGTATCGTTCATATTGCTCTAACACAAGGAAACACAAAACGAACTATGGCGCAGGAAGAGGACATTCATTCCATCATGCCTGCACTGCACCAACCACCCAGAAACCATCACCCATCCACACATTCTACCTTCAAGTCCTGACGATATTCCCATACCTCTCATCTCCAATGTATCTAGGTACCTATCTAATTCCAATTTAAATCTATCCACCCCTCCACTGCTATACCTTTCCAGGGATACATTCATGCATTAGCTACTCTCAGGCTGAAAGACCCCTGCCTTAATACGGTCCTATCTCTCATCTTCTTTACCCTCAAGCTCTGGCCTGGTTCCTAACACTGTCTTTTTGGTGAAAAACTCCACTGCACCAATCTTGTCCACACCTTTGTTCGCTTAAATCTCTCAATCAGGTCCCCATGTAATCGTCTCCTTTTCAATGTATAATGTCCTGTCCACTTTAGCCGCTTCCTCATAGCTGAGCCTCGGCAGGCCTGGAATCAATCTCATCACCCGATGCTTTACCCTCTCTATTGTGGCTATGTACTTCCTCAGATGTGGTGATGAAGACTTACAAACATGTGTCTGTGTTCTACAAGAGCCGCTTGTGATCTGTATATTGGTATTTTGGAATTACGGCACTTTCAAAATGATGTAATCCACCCCAGAATGCTGTGGGCATGGACACAGAAACCCGACAAATAGCGATCTTCGGAGCATGTGAACGTCTATCGTATGTGCATGACATGGTTTGTGAACTAAAATGGCTCAGAAAGCTTCGAAAAGAAGCCGAAAATACTTGGGAAAAGTACCTGAGAGAAAGTCAGGTGTGCCTCTGCACAAGGAAAGATTAGGGGGAGACCCGTATCTGGTTTACGTGCTTCTGTAAAACCAATGGGTATGTCATACCTGAGGCTTATGAATGTGCCGTGTAAGTTTAAAATGATAATACATGTATTTACTACTCATCATGGTGAGAGTGGAGGGGAGGGCGGGAGCTGTGAGGGCTATTTTATATCCTGTATATTGTTTGTTTGGTTCCGGGCAACAAGAGAATTCCATTCGATTTTTGCTTCTGTTGTTAATGGAGACGTGCGTGCGTGCGTGCATGTGTGCGTGCGTGCGTGTGCGCGCATACTTGTTTTAACAGGAAATCGAAGGAACTCAACATCCAAATATATTTCTCGTATTTCTCTATTTTGATGATTCCGATTTGCACACAGGAACACCACAATTATGGTTAGCCATCTTGAAATTGCCGCTCTATCATCCAAATGCAGAAAAATCATGTTAAAAGACTCTTTGAATTCCAAGTTTCGTGCCAGCAACGGCAGGTAAAAGTGCCCCGGCGAGCGGAAGTATCCCTGAAACGCACGCACAGCGTATGCACGAAAGGCCTCATTAGCATTCATCCGTCATTTTGAAAGTCCATATTGCTTCATGAAATATCATTGGGGCTGGACTTAGACAGCACTTAGTGTTCTGTATTTGTCCAAAGATATGACCCCATTTTGCGTCTTAGTTCAGTTGGTTGTGGGGAGAACAGTGAGCAAGGTGTGCGATTAGCGGTGTTTCAATCATGCTGAGACTCAACAGAATCATTGGATTTGCCATCAAGATTTGACTCATCATTTTCAGAGTGATTGTGGAATCTCATTAATGAATGCAGAAGCAGGTAATGATCGCCCCAATCGGGAATAGCAGCAGTTGCAGATTAAAATTTTTTTTATTCGTATGCAGCCGATGGCTGCCTGGCTGCATCATTTGGGGGCGCAGCTGTGCCGCTGATGCAGTGCCCCTGTTACCAGTAAGCTGATACTCATTTTGCCAACCTCAGAAGGAACAGCTGACAAAACCCACCTGGTGTTAACTCTGCAAAGATATTGTCGGTTAAATTCTGAGTATGGATGGAAATATCCAATGATTTATGGCATTACGCACGCGAGTATCCCCACTGGCCAGGGTCTGCATACCCTTGCACCAAGCTCAAGGCGACGCGATGTAACAACAGCCAATTTGATAAGACGGTGTGACCTTGCAGGGCATTTATGCCTATTTTGGTGAGCACCCTCAACCCGTGCCAGGCGCTATCTTTGTACCACAAAATGAGAGAGGATTGCATGCCGAGCTTCGGTTGCCATTTGACGTTTCTTTTCTCTTCATGTCACATTGAGTCTTCATTTTGAGTTGCCCATCTCTTTTTCAGGATAAATTTGCAGTCTCTGCATTTACTGAATATTTGTTTTCTTTCCACATTCGCTTTCCAGTAAATGACCTGCTTCTTCTTTTGTTTTCACATTTCAGAATTTATTTGTTTTTCTTGGCACTGTGGCACCAAAGCCACCGCCTTCGTCAAACACATCATAAACCCAAACACTAAGTCAGAAGGGTTTGCTGCTGGAATGAATGGTTTAATGAATAACATGTATGTTCCTTTTGGCTAGAATAACTGGTAAAGCAAGAGTCCAAGGAAGCTCTTAATGTAGTTTTACTGTGTATTGATTTACATGAGAGCCCTTGCCAGAACCAGACAAGGTTGGAAAATCAGACAAACGTTGACGTCACAATCGGAGGCAGCACCTTCCATGAACGGCACTCTTCACCGCCGTCACCTTGGTTACTGCATGGAGTGAGGGGCAAAGTGAAACCAACAGGCAGCGATAGCATCGTTGCAGAGAAGCCCACTTGTCCTTTACCGTGTTGGCTCGGCTGCGTTACTCTCTAAACAGATTCCTCAGACAGTGGAGAGACAGACAAAAGGCATCGATAAATTTAGCTGCAATGAACATAATGGATTCATTGTGTTGTTTCTTCACAAAAGAATCCATTCAATTTTGGCGAAGATCCGAATTCGCATCCGGATCCAGACACGAGAATTATTTATTTTTAAAGTGATTCTTTACTATTGAGAGATGGGGCTAAAAACGATATTGTGTGATTTCCAAAAAGTTATGGATGGATTCGATTAGACTCGGTGGCATGTTGGGTGTGTAATGACGAATTGATTCGATTTTTGTGAAGATCCGATCCGAGAATTTTTCAAGTGATTCTTCACCATTGAGAGAGAAGGCCAAAAACGAATATATCACATATCTCAAAAAGTTATGAATGGAGTCACAGAAAGTTTGTGGCAGGTTGGGAGTGTGACAAGGACGGATTGATTCAATTTTGGTGAAAATTCGAATCCGGATCCGGAAACGAGAATTTTTCAAGTGATTCTTCACCACTGAGAGATGGGCCAAAAACTATGTGCAGCATGAGAACTCAAAAAGTTGTGGACGAGTGATGACAAAACTAGGTGGATGAGTTGGTTCGATGACAAGAACGAGCGGATTCGATTTTGATTCAGGTCCAGATTCAGATCCGACTATCAGTGCATACAAAATGTAAACTTTCAGTCTGGCGGAGGTATGTGCTCTACCGAGTGCCATTCCGTTTAGCCAAGTGTAACTCCATGAGTGATTTTCATTGTTACTTGCAAAATTGAAGATTTAAAAGTATATGGTTCATCGATTTTGTTATTCTGTCTGTCTGTCTGTCTGTCTGTCTGTCTGTTTGTCTGTCACTACAGGTCACAATTTTAAACCGATCTTCACGAAACTTCAACACATGGTAGAGTTTGTTATAAGGAAGAATCTTATTGTTTTTGAGATCAAATGGTCAAAAGGTCAACAACTAAGGGGTATTTCTAAATCCTCAATTTTCATCCGATTGACTTGAAATTTGAGGAGGATTTCTATTCAGGTCACTGAATTCAACCAACCAAGTATTTTAGATCAACATGACCAACAGTCAACAACTAAGGTGGTATCTCTAAAATCATCAATTTCATCCATTGACTTGAAAGTTGAAGAGGATTCATATCAGGTCACTGAATTCAACCACTAATTATTTTGGAGAGTCCACATTGGCCAAAGAGGTCAACAGAGGCCAAATTTCAAAATTGTCAATTTTCTTCCGATTCACTTGAAATTGAAGAGGAGTTGCATATTGGTCACTGAATGCAACCACCAACTATTTTTTTAGGTCAAATTTGTTTATGGATTTTGCAAGTATCGTGCTCTGCACGACGTCTTCTTCTTTGTTCATTTGTCTGCACAGAACTTTCGTGTTTTTCTCTGCAACGCTGTCAAATTGAGATGAATTTTCCCTATAGGTGCGACGACTCATGTAGACTGTTTAATCATAACGAAGACGTCTAGAACGTGTGTGGAGCCATGTGAAAACGAAAAACTTTGGACCTCTGCATATGAAACTGCACCATAGAAAAAAATTGAAACTGGCACACAGCAAGTACTCCTCATGGGAAGTGTTTTTAATGACGTCATAGGTGCCTTTGTTGTGACATCATATTACAGATAGAACGCTACATCTGGTCAATATAAATTTTTAAATCATCAGGGATATAATGGTCCCAGAAAAAGTTTGATGACGTCATCGGTCACATGATTTGGCAGCCATATTGTTGTTTTTTTAAAACCTTCAAAAACCTGCTTTTCTGAAGTGGCTGTATAGATAGAGGCGAAACTTTACACATATGACCACCTATCCATGAGGAAAAAAGGTTCACACACATGATGTCCTCAGTCACATGGTTGGCAGCCATATTGGATTTACCCTAAAACCTATGAAAATCTTCTTCGCCAGAATGGCTGAACTTCACACAAATGTTCCCCAAGCCTTGGGTGTACAAGTTTTGTTAAGGTATATTGATAGGTGACATGGTTTGGCAGCCATATTGGATTTAAGAAAAATATTAAATAATGTTTTCTCTGAACCGCTTAATCAATCGACATGAAACTTCACAATTATAATCTTGTAGTGATCGCGAATACAAGTTTAAATTTCAACTTTATCGGATACATGATCTGGCAGCCATATTATTTGATTTTTGATCTGGTTCTTTTGATTTTTTTTCAATTTTTTTTTTTATTGATTGAGGCTCACTTGCTCCTGCTGGATGGGTTTGAGGGTAGAGGAGTAGCAGCTGAAAGGCGAGTCCTATCCAGGTTCCTCCTGATGACATCATCTTTGCTTTTTGCTTGTTTGGTTCCTTCTGATGACTCCAATGCCGGACTCGACCTATTTGGTCTTCCATTTGATTTGAATTGATTCATTTTTATCCAATTCTAAATTAAATTGAATATAATGAAAACGTCATGGGTCAGTGTCAGGTGTCTGATCAAAGCGGGTTGCGTCGAAGCAGACGTCTTTGTACCCGGTCATCACTGCCAGCAGTTATAAAGTGGCAGTTCTAATTATGTCTCTTATTAATGATGTGACATACCAGTACACAAACGCCACAAAAAATATATCACACAAAGCAAGTTCTGGCAAGGGTCTGCAATCTCTGATTGCTCTTGATAGTTCTTATTTGTTCATCTCTTTAGTGAAAAAGGTTCCAAGCCGCCACATGATCTACTGTTAGAATGCACAATTCAGTTTTCCCCCCCTTCTGTATTAATACTGACATGTGTAAGTCTGGTGTTGTTCGCGTTAGCATGGTGGTTTGGGTGTCATAGGGTCCTGAGTTTGAGCCCCGTTGTCCACTGAATTAACACCAGGTGGGTTGACTCAGCTGTCGTCCTTCCGAGGTTGACAAAATGATACAGTGTACCAATATAGGGCACAGCATCAGCGCACAGCCGCGCTTCCAAGAAGCGATAGCTACCCAGCAGCCAAGCTGCCATGGAAGAAAGAAGAAGAAGAAGAATGATGTGTTCCATTAATCAGAGACCCACAATTTCCTCACAAGTTTGTCTGTCATTTGTCTTTGTAAAAAAAAAATTCTGCAACCCTGTAGAAAGGGTATTGAATCGACTGTGCCATCCCTAGCACTCATTTGTGGACGGCAAGAATCACACGGTGCCATTTGAAAAAAGTAGGCTTTGTGTGCTGGTTACCTGGCAAAACTCGAATTCCCCTCCTACAATATAGGAGCATCTGCAATGTCGAGTCTCGTCTAGTCTCGTCTAGTCTAGTCTAGTCTCGGTCTCGTCTTGTCTGGAAGAGCATTGCAATTCATGCCCAAGGAATGATGCAACCAGCAGACTGTTAACATGATTTGTCGATTCAATCCTGTTGAGAAGCTTAAATGGAAAATTCTTCCCAGAAGTCTCTCTCTGACTTGGCATTGTAAACGACTTGGCAAACGTGCGTGACATCATCATTATACTATGCTGGCTTCCTGGATAAGCTTAGTCCATAATGTTACAGGATGCCTCTAAAACCTTCATGGCTTGATTGCACAACAAGCTTGAACTTGAATAACTTGGAAAATTTCTAGAAGTTTCTTTTTATGTGGAGAATATAGCAATAAATTGATGCACAATCACACTGAAAAAGTAATTGACGCAGACCTTTTTAACAAACAAGGGAATTAAAGTTGTCAATGTATATTAAACTTCAACAGTTTTCCTAAGTCATTGGGTTGGTCTGTATAGTTAATATCCGAACACATTGGCTCATGATATAGGGATCACAGGTTCAACGTCCATATTGATATTGTACCATACATCTGTTTGTCCATTGCATCGTCCACGACTGTCGTTGTTTGATGTCTATTAATGTCTGTCTTGCATGTCATGAAGTCCAAGCTCTTCCACGCAACAAAAGACGTCACAAATATGGATTGCAAATATATTACATATATATTATGTAGTATGTTCTTCTTCCTCTCTCTTCATAAGGGAGCGATGTATGATTGCTCTGCTGCCTGACGCAGGATACTCCTCCACTTCCCCCTGTCCTCGGCGAACTCTCTGCACTCTCCAACCATGCCCACTTTATTGTTGTTGTTATGGATCAGAAAATATACAATGATTGGAAATGTTAAGGTGTTCTGTGGAAAAGGCAACTTAAATTAAATAAGTATTGTATCAGTGCGTGAAGTGTACCAATGCAGACAGCTTGCCTGCATATGTGGAGCTCAATAGAGGGCTGGAATGTTAGCATTACTTTGAGGACCACTTTGTTGAGCTAAAATGTTCAATAACTGACGACTATATTCTATATGAAAGAGAAACAAACCGGGAGAGGAATTATGATGGGACATGCTGACCGACAATGGTCAAGCTTTGGCAAACTAGGAATGCAGACTTTTTGTCGCGGCTTCGGATTGACCTTGCGTTCCAATACATATATAAGCGAGCACGTGAGCAT
>CM068955.1:15573518-15592722 GCA_035128595.1 Eptatretus atami
TAGCGCGCGGCAGCGTATCGCCGACGATCACGTGGCGTAGCCTATTAAAAGGCTCGAACATTCAAATCATAACCGCACTAGACATCGAAGTGTCAACATCACCGTCATGCCCTGTCGCACCTTGACGTTTTAGCCAGCGTATGCCGACGTATGAAAAATTGGCCGAATATGCTGGCACACGTCGAATACGTTATGGGTAAGTTTTGTATACGTTAAGAGCACGCTGAAGCACACTGGCATACGTCGTCGTACGCCGAGCTCGTCGACAAATTTTAAGCATGCTCAAAAATTTTCGACTATGCCAGCGTATGACTCACACGTTCTGCATACGCTGGCCATAAGTTGTAGGCACGTTATGCGATCGTTGACACACGTTACTTGTAAGTTACTCATAAGTCGAAACACGTCGAGGAATGTTTAGCGTACCGAAACTTATTTCTAACCTATGAGTAACGTGCTTTGAACCTATGTGTAACGTATCTCCAACGCATATTGACGTATTTGATTGATGTCTTCCGGACGACCAAAGAAACTTACTGAACGTGTTTCTAACTTACAGCTACCGTATAATGCGTATTGGCAGCGTTAGGGAATTGGTATAAAAATGGGTTCACAGAGGAACCCGTCAGTGTTCCAAACTCATGTTGAGTAGATGTCCATGTCAGTAGTATCAGTAGTAGAGTAGGTGAGCGTGTCAGTAGTGTAGTAGTAGTAGTAGTAGGTCAGGTCCATGTCAGTGTAGTAGGTGAGCGTGATGGGGAGGGTGTGGGTGATGATGGATCCTCCTTGCGTCCGCGTCCACGGCAATGGCCAGCAGACTTCTTTGCAGCATTCTTCGAAGTTTTCTTCAGCATTTTTTTTTTTAATGTTTTTCTACGCTGAACTATTGATGTTTTTTTCAGTTTTGGGCGTATTCATAACGAATGCTCACGTGCTCGCTTATATATGTATTGGAACGCAAGGTCAATCCGAAAGCCGCGACAAAAAGTCTGCAATTTCCTTAGTTTGCCAAAGCTTGACCAGTCCGGTCAGCATGTCCCATCATAATTCCTCTCCCGGTTTGTTTCTCTTTCATATAGAATTAGTCGTCAGTTATTGAACATTTTAGCCTCAACAAAGGGTCCTCAAAGTAATGCTTAACATTCCAGCCCTCTATTGAGCTCCACATATGCAGGCAAGCTGTCTGCATTGGTACACTTCACGCACTGATACAATACTTATGTTAATTAAGTTGCCTTTTCCACAGAACACCTTAACATTTCCAGTCATTGTATATTTTCTGATCATAACAACAACATAAAGTGGGCATGGTTGGAGATGCAGCAGAGTTCGCCGAGGACAGGGGGAAGCTGGAGGAGTATCCGTGCGTCAGGCAAGCTAATCATCCACGCCTCTTATGAAGAGAGAGGAGAGAAGAACATACATATACATCATCATATATATTATAATTGCAATCCATACTATGTGTGACGTCTTTGTTGCGGGAAGAGCTTGGACTTTCATGACATGCAAGACAGACATTAATGAAGACATCAATTACAACGGACAGTCGTGGACAGATGCAGATGGACAAACAGATGTATCGGTACATATATAATATGGACGTTGAACCTGTGATCCTATATCATGAGCCAATGTGTTCGGATTATTACACTATACAGACCAAACCCAATGACTTAGGAAACTGTTGAGTTATTAATACTACATTGACAACTTTAATTCCCATTGTTTTGTGTTAAAAAGGTCTGCGTCAATTACTTTTTTCAGTGTGATTGTGTCATCAATTTATTGCCTATACTCTCCACATAAAAAGAAACTTCAGAGATATTTCCAAGTTATTCAAGTTACAAGCTTGTTGTGCAATCAAGCCATGAAGGGTTTAAGGCATCCGGTAACATATGTGGACTAAGGCTTATCCAGCGACACGCCAAGCCATGTATAATGATGCAGTCACGACACGTTTGCCAAGTCGTTTACAATGGCCAAGTCAGGAGGGACTTCTGGGAAGAATTTTCCATTTTAGCTTCTCAACGGATTGGATCGACAAATCACGTCTAACAGTCTGCTGGTTGCAATCATTCCTGGGCATTGAAATTGCAATGCTTCTTCCAGACAAGACGAGACGAGATCTAGACTAGACTAGAGCGAGAACTAGACGAGACTCGACATGTGCAGATGCTCCTATATGTAGGAGGAGGAATTTCGAGTTTTTGCCAGGAACAGCACACAAATCCCTAACTTTTTCAAATGGCACCGTGTGATTCTTGCTCGTCCACAAATGAGGTTGCTAGGGTACTGGCACAGTCGTTTAATACTGACAGCCTTTTCTACAGGTTGCAGAAATTTTCGTTTTTTCACAAAGACAATGACAGAAACAAACTTCGTGAGGAAACGATGTGGGTCTCCTGATTAATGAACACATCATTCTTCTTCTTCTTTTTCTTTCCTTATGGCACGACTTGGCTGCTGGGTAGCTACGCCTTCTTGGCAAAGCGCGGCTGTGCCGATGCTGTGCCCTATATCTTGGTAACTGCTTACCTCATTTTGTCAACGTCGGAAGACGACAGGCTGAGTCAACCACCTGGTGTTAATTCAGTGGACAACGGGCTCAAACTCAGACCCTAATGACCCCAAACCAGACCATGCTACGCGAAGCCAACACCAGACTATTACACATGTCAGTATTAATACAGAAGGGGGAAAAATGAATTGTGCATTCTAACAGGTTAGATCTGGGGCGGCTTGGAACCTTTTTCATCCTAAAGAGATGACAAATAAGAACTATCAAAGCAATCAGAGATTGCAGACCCTTGGCCAGAACCTTGCTTTGGCTATAATTTTGTGGCGTTTGTGTACTGGATGTCCACAATCATTATAAGAGACATATTAAGAACTGCCACTTTAATAACTGCTGGCAGTGATGGACCGGGTACAAAGACGTCTGTTCGACCAACCCGCTTGATCAGACACCTGACACTGCACCATGACGTTTTCATATATATATCAATTTATTTAGAATTGCGATAAAAAATGAATCAATTCAATCAAATGGAAGACCAAATAGGTCGAGTCCGGCATTGGAGTCTCAGAAGGAACCCAAACAAGCAAAAAGGCAAGATGTGTCATCAGGAGGAACCTGGATAGGACTCGCCTTTCAGCTGCTACTCCTCTACCCTCAAACCCATCCAGGCAGAGCCAAGTGCAGCCTCAAATCAAATAAAAAAACAAAATGAAAAAAAATCAAAAAGAAACCAGATCAAAAATCAAATAATATGGCTTGCCAGATTCATGTATGCCGATAAAGTTGAAATCTTAAAACTTGTATTCGCGATCACTACAAATTATAATGTTGAAGTTTCATGTCGATGATTAAGCGGTTCCAGAGAAAACATTATTTAATATTTTTCTTAATCCAATAATGGCTGCCAAACCATGTCACCTATCAATATACCTATACAAACTGTACACCAGGCCTTGGGGGAACATTTGTGTGGAAGTTCCAGCCATTCTGGCGAAAGAAGATTTTCATAGGTTTTGTAGGGTAAATCCAATATGGCGCCCAAAACCATGTGACTGAGGACTATGTGTGTGAACCTGTTTTCCTCAATGATAGGTGTCTATGGTGTAAAGTTTCGCCTCTATCATACAGCCACTCAGAAAAGCGAAGTTTTTGAAGGTTTTAAAAAAACAACAATATGGCTGCCAAATCATGTGACCGATAACGTCATCACGAACTTTTTTTCTGTGGACCATTATAATCCCTGATGGATTTAAAAAATTTTCATTTGACTGAGCACTGAGATGTGGAGCGATGTAGCTAACTACTCGTAATATGATGTCAAACAAGGCACTATGACGTCATTAAAAACACTTCCCCAATGAGGGAGTACTTGCTGTGTGCCAGTTTCAATTTTTTTTCTATGGTGCAGTTTTCATATGAGGGTCCAAAGTTTTTCGTTTTTCTAACACGGTCCTCTCACACCGCTTACTAAACGTCATTCTTAGTGATTAAACAGTTCTACATGGAGTCGGTGGCACCTATAGGGAAAATTCATCTCAATTTGACAGGCGGTTGCAGAAGAAAAACAACGAAAGTTCTGTGCAGACAAATGAAAAAAGAAGAAGAACGTCGGTGAGCAGCACGATACATTGCCAAAATCCCATAAAACAAAAATTTGACCTAAAAAAATAAGTTGGTGCGTCTGCATTCAGTGACCAAATATGCAACTCCTCTTCAAATTTTCAAGTGAATCGGCGAAGAAAATTGACAATTTTGATAATTTGGCCTCTGTTGACCTTTTGGCAATGTGGACCTCCAGAAATATTAGGTGGTTGAAATTCAGTGACCTGATATGAAATCCTCTTCAACTTTCAAGTCAATGGATGGAAAAATTGATGATTTTAGAGATACCACCTTAGTTGTTGACCTGTTGGTCATGTTTTATCTAAAATACTTGGTGTTGAATTCAGTGACCTGAAATAGAAAATCCTCCTCAAATTTCAAGTCAATCGGATGAAAAATTGAGGATTTAGAAATACCCCCTTAGTTGTGACCTTTTGACCATTTGATCTCAAAAACAATAAGATTCTTCCTTATAACAAACTCTACCATGTGTTGAAGTTTCGTGAAGATCGGTTTAAAATTGTGACCTGTAGTGACAGACAAACAGACAGACAGACAGACAGACAGACAGACAGAATAACAAAATCGATGAACCATATACTTTTAAATCTTCAATTTGCAAGTAACAAATGAAAATCACTCATGGAGTTACACTTGCTAAAACGGAATGGCACTCGGAGAGCACATACCTCCGCCAGACTGAAAGTTTACATTTTGTATGCCACTGATAGTCGGATCTGAATCTGGACCTGAATCAAATCGAACCCGCTCGTTCTTTCATCGAACCAACTCATCCACCTAGTTTTGTCATCACTCGTCCACAACTTTTTGGTTCTCATGCTGCACATAGTTTTTGGCCCCTCTCTCAGTGTGAAGAATCACTTGAAAAATTCTCGTTTCCGGATCCGGATTCGAATTTTCACCAAAATTGAATCAATCCGTCCTTGTCACACTCCCAACCTGCCACAAACTTTCTGTGACTCCATTCATAAACTTTTTGAGATATGTGATAATATTCGTTTTTGGCCTTCTCTCTCAATGGTGAAGAATCACTTGAAAAATTCTCGGATCCGATTCTTCACAAAAATCGAATCAATTCGTCATTACACACCCAACATGCCCACGAGTCTAATCGAATCCATCCATAACTTTTTGGATTAATCACACAATATCGTTTTTAGCCCCATCTCTCAATAGTAAGAATCACTTTAAAAATAAATAATTCTCGTGTCTGGATCCGGATGCGAATTTCGGATCTTCGCCAAAATTGAATGGATTCTTTTGTGAAGAAACAACACAATGAATCCATTATGTTCATTGCAGCTAAATTTATCGATGCCTTTTGTCTGTCTCTCCACTGTCTGAGGAATCTGTTTAGAGAGTAACGCAGCCGAGCCAACACGGTAAAGGACAAGTGGGCTTCTCTGCAACGATGCTATCGCTGCCTGTTGGTTTCACTTTGCCCCTCATCCATGCAGTAACCAAGGTGACGGCGGTGAAGAGTGCCGTTCATGGAAGGTGCTGCCTCCATTGTGACGTCAACGTTTTGTCTGATTTTCCAACCTTGTCTGGTTCTGCAAGGGCTCCATGTAATCAATACAAGTAAAACTACAGTTAAGAGCTTCCTTGGACTCTTGCTTTACCAGTTATTCTAGCCAAAAGAACATACATGTTATTCATTAAACCATTCATTCCAGCAGCAAACCCCTTCTGACTTAGTGTTTGGGTTTATGATGTGTTTGACGAAGGGCGGTGGCTTTGGTGCCACAGTGCCAAAGAAAAACAAATAAATTCTGAAATGTGAAAACAAAGAAGAACAGTCATTTACTGGAAAGCGGAATGTGGAAAGAAAACAAATATTCAGTAAAGCAGAGACGCAAATTTATCCTGAAAAAGGAAGGGCAACTCAAAATGAAGACTCAATGTGACATGAAGAGAAAAGAAACGTCAAATGGCAACCGAAGCTCGGCATGCAATCCTCTCTCATTTGTGGTACAAAGATAGCCGCCTGGCACGGGTGAGGGTGCTCACCAAAATAGGCATAAATGCCCTGCAAGGTCACACCGTCTTATCAAATTGGCTGTTGTTACATCGCGTCGCCTTGAGCTTGGTGCAAGGGTTACTGCAGACCCTGGCCAGTGGGGATACTCGCGTGCGTAATGCCATAAATCATGGATATTTCCATCCATACTCAGAATTTAACCGACCAATATCTTTGCAGAGTTAACACCAGGTGGGTTTGTCAGCGTGTCCTTTCTGAGTTGGCAAAATGAGTATCAGCTTACTGGTAACAGGGGCACTGCATCAGGGCACAGCTGCGCCCCCAAATGATGCAGCCAGGCAGCCATCGGCTGCATACGAATAAAAAAAATTTTAATCTGCAACTGCTGCTATTCCCGATTGGGGCGATCATTACCTGCTTCTGCATTCATTAATGAGATTCCACAATCACTCTGAAAATGATGAGTCAAATCTTGATGGCAAACCAATGATTCTGTTGAGTCTCAGCATGATTGAAACACCGCTAATCGCACACCTTGTCTCACTGTTCTCCCCACAACCAACTGACTAAGACGCAAAATGGGGTCATATCTTTGGACAAATACAGAACACTAAGTGCTGTCTAAGTCCAGCCCCAATGAATATTTCATGAAGCAATATGGGACTTCAAAATGACGGATGATGCTAATGAGGCCTTTCGTGCATACGCTGTGCGTGCGTTTCAGGGATACTTCCGCTCGCCGGGCACTTTACCTGCCGTTGCTGGCCGAAACTTGGAATTTCAAAGAGTCTTTTAACATGATTTTTTGCATTTGGATGATAGAGCGGCAATTTCAAGATGGCTAACCATAATTTGTGTTCCTGTGTGCAAATCGGAATCATCAAAATAGAGAAATACGAGAAATATATTTGGATGTTGAGTTCTTCGATTTCCTGTTAAAACAAGTATGCGCGCACAACGCACGCACGCACACATGCACGCACGCACGCACGTCTCCATTAACAACAGAAGCAAAAATCGCAATGGAATTCTCTTGTTGCCCGGAACCAAACAAACAATATACAGGATATAAAATAGCCCTCACAGCTCCCCGCCCTCCCCTCCACTCTCACCAGATGAGTAGTAAATACATGTATTATCATTTTAAACTTACACGCACATTCATAAGCCTCAGGTATGACATACCCATTGGTTTTACAGAAGCACGTAAACCAGATACCGGTTCTCCCCCTAATCTTTCCTTGTGCAGAGGCACACTGACTTTCTCTCAGGTACTTTTCCCAAGTATTTTCGGCTTCTTTTCGAAGCTTTCTGAGCCATTTTAGTTCACAAACCATGTCATGCACATACGATAGACGTTCACATGCTCCGAAGATCGCTATTTGTCGGGTTTCTGTGTCCAGCCACACAGCATTCTGGGGTGGATTACATCATTTTGAAAGTGCCGTAATTCCAAAATACCAATATACAGATCACAAGCGGCTCTTGTAGAACACAGACACATGTTTGTATAAGTCCTTCATCACCACATCTGAGGAAGTTACATAGCCACAATAGAGAGGGTAAAGCATCGGGTGATGAGATTGATTCCAGGCCTGCGAGGCTCAGCTATGAGGAAGCGGCTAAAGTGGACAGGACATTATACATTGAAAAGGAGACGATTACATGGGGACCTGATTGAGAGATTTAAGCGAACAAAGGGTGTGGACAAGATTGGTGCAGTGGAGTTTTTCAACCAAAAAGACAGTGTTAGGAACCCAGGGCCAGAGCTTGAGGGTAAAGAAGATGAGAGATAGGACCGTATTAAGGCAGGGGTCTTTCAGCCTATGAGAGTAGCTAATGCATGGAATGATTATCCCTGGAAAGGTATAGCAGTGGAGGGGTGGATAGATTTAAATTGGAATTAGATAGGTACCTAGATACATTGGAGATGAGAGGTATGGGAATATCGTCAGGACTTGAAGGTAGAAGTGTGTGGATGGGTGATGTTTCTGGGTGGTTGGTGCAGTGCAGCAGCATGATGGAATGAATGTCCTCTTCCTGCGCCATAGTTCGTTTGTGTTTCCTTGTGCTTAGAGCAATATGAACGATACGAAGCTCAGAAACGTTGTGTGCAACCGCAGAAGGAGGATAAGCCACTGGTAATAGGTGTGCCGCTTTCTGGGACAGTATCTCAGCGTTCAAGACAGCAATGCTCGCTCACGTGCTTTGAGTTTCTCCAGGCGGTTCAGCAGATGGTCATTGGCAATGTCCATGTGCTGGAGCTGGTTCAAGGCAATGCGCAACTGCAGGAAAAATAAGTGAATAAAATCAGGTGTGAGTCGTGAGGGACATTTTGCGAGAACATAAATTTCACGTGTCCGGCTCAAAAGAAGAGAAATTTCCCAACAACTTCCCACGGAAACTTCACAAAAGTGGATACTTCATCAGTAATGTAATGGAGGCAATCAAAAGCACATGGACAGGAGCAAGTGAAACTGTATATTCCTACACAAAATCAACAGACCAGGCTTGCAACCCAAAATTCTGAGACTTTATGGATGAAAACAGCATAATGTGGTCAAAGTTGGAGGAAAACTCGACACTTAAATCAGGATAAAAACGGTTTAACTCAAGATTAAGGAAGTGAGGCAGCTAATGCAGTTTACATGTTATTGGGAGTTATGAAAGCCGTTTGATGCCGAGGTTTTGTAATAAAAATTTGTATGGTGTCAAAGCCAGTGACCAATTGCAAATTAATAGTAGGATTTACGAGAGACTGTTAGGCAGTATATCGGTTCAGCGCGTCTATGTTAACACTTGTATGCGTACGTTTCTCATTGAAACACTCGTTTGTTATGTCTCACTGTGAAATGTTGTGAAGGCGAGATGTTTATTCTAAAAGTTGAGTCGAGTTAAAAGGTGACAAGTCATGATGTTGGAGTTAGACGAAGACCATGTGGAAAGATTTTCAGAGTTTGGAAAATTCTGGTCAATTCCAGATGTAGAATCATCCAGTGGGATACGAGCAGTTTGTTAGAGGGACGGGCTTTCACAGGTGTTCTCTTTCCAAGTGTATAATTGATGAAAAAGCAGCGCAAAAAGGGGACAATGGGTCGAAGAAAGGCAGTCATCAGAGGTCTGGTTGTGCACAACTCCATGCCGGAGGGTTGTGTGTATCGCTGCGCATTAATGTTTTTTAAATAAACTCAAGTTTGGACTTCACCAGCCTGCTCGATGGACCTTGATCGGTTGAAGAACCTTTGGATTTTGTGACGAAGAGTTGTATTTTTGTTGGAAACCAGTCTGCACTTGGCTTTACAACTCAGCAGAGATGCGTAGTTTGCCTCAGGTAGACCTACAGCCTGTTGGTGAGACCAAAAAGGTAAAGTGGATTCACCTCTTTCAAAGATTGGTCATAGAAGATCAGATGATTATCAATTATTTCTCGAATACAAAGAAGGAATCCCCAGTATTGGGTTAAGAGTATTTTCAAAGCTTCTGATTCTCATTTGGCTGAAAGGAATGCAGCTTGTGCCTGATTGTCCTGAAATGAACAACTGTTTGGTGTAAAGGAAAATCATCAGTATGATGAACACAATTTTCCACAAATGTGAAGATTATATATTTTTTTTATTAATAGGTAGGTGGGTGATGGAGATAGTGAAATGAAGAGTATGAGATGAGAATATCAGGAGAGAGAAATAGAGAGAGAGAGAGAGAGAGAGAGAGAGGATAATGGTTGAGGCCTATGGTCACATGATTACACATGTAAGATCGATATAAAAACCAAAAAAATTGACAAAGCCTGATGGGTCAAATTACGTTTAAAAAAACAAAAACAAAGAGCAAACTAAGGAAGCCTTGTTGAGGTGAAGGAAATTAGACGAGTGCATACATTTCCCTACTCTCTTCACCAGGTATAACTGCAGTAGTAAATAAGACCTCTACTTATATACCTACAATATATTGGCGAAATACCTGTCGTTGAAGTTTCTGGTTTTCCAGCTTGTGGTCCTGCTCGCAAGCTCCAGCCTGCTCAGCCACTGCTCGGTATCGAACTACCTGCCCTGAATCCGAAACACCTGCAAAGCCACAAAAACCCAAAGCACATACAATATGCCTATTCAGTCTCTCTTCAATGAAGACATCGGGATCAGTGTCATCGGAAAATTGAAGCTTGTTTTAACCTCCTATATTTGGTCTTCAAATGAGGACACGATCCGATGATCGAATTAATTGAAAGTGATATTATTAATCTTTCTTTAGATATTTTTTCAGAAGCGAATTAATCAATTTACACAAATTTACAAAAACAGACTACATTTTGGAACATAACTGGAGAATTCATTATACACGATACCCTGCACACTATTGTTATTATTATTATTTCACATGCAGCCTATGGCTGGGGATTCATCATTGCTGGAGCGTGGCTGTGCCGCTGATGCAGTGCCCCCCGTTCAGTAAGCTGTACTCATTTTACGACTTCGGAAGGATGACAGGCCGAGTCAACCCACCTGGTGTTATTTCGCGGAATGACACAGGTTCAAACTCAAGAACCCTAAAATATTAAGTCAACAACCTTAACCTTAAGCCAACACCAAGGGTATGTTTCAGTACCAAGTCTTGTAGAGCACTTGCCAAGTGACTTAAGCACTCAAGCAAGCACTCAATTAAACAAGCACACTCAAGCAAGCACTCAATTTATTGATAAGGAATGGCCAGCTTGGCAAGCGCTAGCTAGCTGCTTGGTAACTGAACACCCCCCAGCCTATCCCACGCAGTGTTCAAGTGTATATTTCATTTTAATAAAGAATGATTTTAAAGATCGTTAAAAAACTTAATCTGGAAGTTTAGTGCTCCTGAAGCAGTCATATACCTCACGCTTAAAATATACCTCTTATATACCATACACAGTAATGAGACGATGTTGAGTCGTAGTTTAGGAGATGGGAGCTTGAATGATCACCATCAAACGCAGTGTCAACCATCATCATCTTCTTCACCCGACCCCTCTCACATGCCACATATCGATATATAACATGGTTCTTGGGAGTATTATGAAGGCGACTTGGGTTCTCCGGTGTTAAAGTATATAATTTAATTTAAATAAAGGTTTAAAGGTGTATAAAATATATTAATATCAGGTTTACCACCGTCTTTCCCCAGTATCTAGTACATCACCTGATCCAACACGTTACTTAGTTATACGTGCCTGTTGTTTGTGTCCTATAAACATCATTAAAAACAGTAAGTTTCCTGTTTGGAATGATTTACAATTTGTGTTGACTAATAGGCAGGCATATAGAGTAAAAAATCGAACCCGTGTCCGAAGGAAGCGCCGCAGTTTGGCATTTCCTTCTGGTGATGCTGGATAGCTAGAGCTCCCCCTTGAGTCAATTCAGCGTCGACACTGCTAAAAAATTCACGGACGGACAGATGGACATGCCAAACATCGAAGCGGCTAGACCGCTTAAATATTATCACATTCCTCTCTGCCCATGTGCGATCAGGATGGATTCAGAGCCAAAGTACGGTAAAATGAAAGACTTGTCTTCCTATTCATGTTCCATTCGTGTTCAAAATACAACATTCAATTCAAATAAGAGAACTTACAGCTTGTTCAAAATACAACATTCAAATCAAGAGAACTACAGCTTGTTCAAGAACGTCTTCTCCTCCTCCAAATTGCATACTGAGACTTGTAATCGCTCAGTCTATACTCAACATTCCTGTCACCGATTAGAAATGTATACATCAAATTGGGTTCTTGTTATACTCATGGGAATGCCGAACAAAGCAAAAAATGCTGGGACAATGGGTTGTATGCTGGCATGACGAAAAGTCAGTTATTCCTGCATGAAAAAACGGCCTGGACAAGGGCAATTGGCATCTTAGTTTATGCCAACATAACTTCAGGTTCACCACTCTCCAAAACAAAAACAACCTTTAGAAGATTTTCTTCCTGATTTCTTCATTATTTCTTCCAACTCCTTTTTTCCTTGATGTGACTGCAAAGAACAGAGGTACAAAAAAGTGGTAATATACTTCTGTCATAGTAACTCTGTCGTAATCAGTCATAGTAACTACAGTTGCAATGGTGAACTAGCTTACCATACCACATTGAGGGAAGCCAAGACACGATGTTAAAGTGCGCTACAATGTGAGAACATGTACTCCATGTACACTCTCGTGGAATTTTTGATTAAGTTTTAAACTTCATCAGCACATGTTTCAGTTCATTTCATTCTTTCCTTGTGTGAATTTGCTGCACATTTGCATATAGCTGGAGTAATGATTCACCGCTTTGTTTAGCACCATTATGTAAGGCTCTTTCTTTACCGAATGATTGTCATCGCTTTAGGACAGTCATACTCCGATTTGTCTTTGTTTTTTCTACTCCGGCTCTGGTAGGTTTTATCTCATATTTATAAGAATGAGAGAAGTTCTCAACTATCACTCTCAGCCTGTAAAACATGGAGCAGAGGCACATAACGAGAGAAAATAGTTCACAGTGAACCCTTGAATGCTGTAAGATTAATGTTGGTTCAACAGGTCATCAAATGGTGGCCAATATTGCGTTGCAGTCATCAGAAGGAACCTGAAGAAGCAAAGAGCAATGAATAGAGTCAACAGGAGGAACCTGGATAGGATTCGGGTTCCAGCCACTACTCCTTTACTTCAAACCCATCCAGGTGCAGCCAAGTGAGGCTCATTCAAAAATATTTTTTTAAGAATTCACTTCTCCCGAGACAGATGGGTCAAATTCCACCCACAAGAAAAGAAAGCAATCAAGAGAAAACGAGAGATAAAAGAGAGGAAAATGAACAAAAAGAAAAGAAAAGGAAAGCAAGAATTAGGACTAGATATCTGCGACTTACCCTCGGCCTGTGAACCAATGATGGACATGTTTTTTTTTTCGGACGGCCATATGACCTTAACCTCAACATACAGGGATAGAGTGTAAATTAAGAAAATGTGTCCTCATCTACAATCTATCCAGAAAACTCAACATCATGCAAAATCGGCAGAAAATATTGAAGTTATGATCAAAAAGGTGTTTTTGGTAGTTAGGTCACAATCCACAAAAGGTCAACGATACAAATCAAATATCAGGGGCACAACTTCAGTGCAGGTCCACTATTATGATGCAAGAACATCTTGGAAGACCAAGCAGTCTTTAAGATTCAGCATTAGCCAAAATGAGCGATGACAAACAACACTTTTTTTCTTCTCCGGACTGCCATTTGACCTTAACCTTTAACCCGGAACGTATGGTGTGAAATGAGCGTAAATGCGCTTGCTCTTGGCTATCTGCGAAGGGCAATTTCGTTCTCATCGACAGAGTTTGGTGGAGTTTTGGTGACAAATGTTAAATTATCTAAAATTATGTCATGACTTTAAATTCGGTCAAGGTCAAAAAAGTCAACTGCGCATACTTTCTATTGACATTATTGATGCAAAATTTCATCCAAAAGTCCCAGCCATCCGTCTGAGAACAGCTCAGAAATTGGTGTGGTGAGAGTGCCGGGATATTTATTTTATTTTAAATGGTGGTTCGTACTCCTAGGGTCTTTGGAAGTCTGTTGGTACCTTAAAAATTGGGCATTAATTATAAAAGCCTATCTCACCCTCCAGAAGTACAAACTAAGTTATAAATAATTTATTTATACAATTTATTGTACAATAATTTGATAACACTTATGAAGTAGTTGAACTATGGAGTTAACAAATATTCACATGATATTACGTAAATGATTATAGGACATGAGATAAAAACAAACAAGAACAAGTAAGCAACAATGATTGCAAGGAAATTGTTAAGGTCCTTCAACCATGCATTAGTAACTAGAACGGCACTCTCCGACATCGCGGCATTAACCATATGCTCAACCCACATCATTACATCATTATACATGCTTGTACCAAGATAGATTAAATTCCTCAGCTGTTCTCAAGTATCACATTTTTAGCTGACATGACCCTTCACCTTTGACCTCTTGATGCCGAAATCTAATCAGTTTATCTTCGCATATGACATATACTTCTACCAAGTTTGGTCACAATCCCATTACTAGTTAACAAGTTAGTACGATACAGAATTTTTTTACCTAAAGGGACTCTGACCTTTGACATTTCACTTTTTGTCCCCATAATCTAATCAGTATATTTACATCATTATACATACTTGTACCAAGTTTGACTTAGATCCTTCAACCATTCTTAAATTATCGCGAAACAAAAACCTATCATGGACGGACGCACGCACAGTCGGATGGACAATCACAGTTTCTAGGATAATCCTAAGTGGGAGATCATGAAATTATATTCTCTCTGTGCTTATGGGGTCGTCTATTAATAAGGTTACAGAGGTCTGGAATATGGTTAAAATCGAGAAACATAAAATTAAGAAACAAGAATGGGTGATGATCATGGAGGAAAATAAGGTCGGGGGAGCATGGAGTGGAGGATGATAGGAAAGAAGGTTTTAATCAGATAGGAGTACAGGCCGTAGTAGGGAGGTGTATGTCGCATACCAGGGGTAGGAGGAGGGATGAGGTGGAAATTCCAGCACCTGCGTATACTGTACATATTAAATAGATTGATCCTACTGTGATATACGTGTAACTGTTCGGGCTCATCATCTCATGCAACTCTCTCTAGATGCCTCCACAACAGAAAAAGTATCAATCAATTTTGCCTGGTGAGCTGATATCAATAAAAGAATCTAAGTACTAAATGTGTGTTGTTGAGAAATAAATATTTTGCACCTGGCAACCAGAGTTTTCTTATCTTCACAAAGTGTTTTCACGTTCAGATCTGAAAAATAGATTCAAAAAGCTTTATTTTCTGTTTCTAAACAAGAGAGATCGAAAAAGAAAAACACTTCGACTCAGCACATCCAAGATGAATAACATGCAAGCTTATCGGGCATTGTGGTGGTAATTTCAGTGATGATGATGATAACCCTGAGAATTTCTAAAGCCTAACCAGAGTGCTGTTTGGTTTGTCGCTGTGAGTCTTCATCTGGGCTGCACTTTGCCAGTGGCTTCAACCCACAGATTTTTTGCTCTCTGATCGTACCTGCAGTTATTCTTGGCGTGGCCTGTACACAGGCAGAACAGTTAATAACATTACATGTCAATCTGTCAGCTTCAATGGTGACCATGCCAAAACGTCTTTGGACGAAATCATTTACAATTTGAATATGGGAAAAAGGGACAGGTGGTGAAATCAAAAAGAAGCAGCAACAGGATTAGAGAAAAACACTGAGAGGGAGAGAGAGCTGCTGCGTAGAGTAACCAACAAGGTAAGCGCTATGCTGTATATTGGTTGCTTTAAGGCCCTGTCACACCTTGACGTTTTAGCCAGCGAATGGCAAGGTATCAAAATGTATGTAAAACGCTGGCGTACACTGAACTATTGATGTTTTTTTCCAGTTTTGGACATATTCATAATGGGTTGGACGTATGCATAACGTATTAGTAACGTAGACAGGACGTTCGATAACATATAGATAACTTATACCACGAATGCTGAGCGTGTTGTCGTATGTATGTAAAAATGTATGTAAAACGCTGGCGTTCAAACCTATGCCCAACGATTGTCTAACTTATGCATAGTGCGGCAGCGTTATCGCCGACGATCACGTGCCGTAGCCTATTAAAGGCTGCGGCTCGACGATTCAATTCATCACCGCACTAGACATCGAAGTGTCAAGCGCTGTCACACCTTGACGTTTTAGCCAGCGTATGCCGACGTATGAAAAATTGGCCCGAATAGGCTGGCACACGTCGAATACGTTATGGGTAAGTTTTTGTATACGTTAAGAGCACGCTGGCATACGTCGTAGTACGCCGAGTACGTCGACAAAATTTCAGCATGTTGAAAAATTTTTCGACGTATGCCAGCGTTGACACACGTTCCCCATACGCTGGCCATAAGTGTAGGCACGTTATGCGATTGTGACAACCGTTGACACACGTTTACTTGTAAGTTACTCATCAGTCGAAACACGTCGAGGTAATGTTTAGCGTCAGTGTTCCAGACTCCCTGGTTTTTTTTTGTTTTTGTTTTTCTTCGGCATGACGGTGATGTTGACACTTCGATTTCTAGTGCGGTTATGATTTAAATCGTTTGAGCGGCAGCCTATTAATTATATTATATTATAACCGCACTAGAAATCGAAGTGTCAACATCACCGTCATACCGAAGAAAAAAAAACAAAACAGGGAGTCTGGAACACTGACGCTAAACATTACCTCGACGTGTTTCGACTTATGAGTAACTTACAATAACGGTGTTCAACGACTCGCGTAACTGCGACAACTTATGGCCAGCGTATGTGAATGTGTGAATCATTCGCTGGCATACGTCGAAAAATTTCATGCATGTTAAAATTTGTCGACGAGCTCGGCGTACTACGACGTATGCCAGCGTACTGCGACATTGCAGCGTCTCTAACGTATACAAACTTACCCATAATGTATTCGACGTGTGCCAGCGTACTATGACGTATACCAGCGTATATACGACGTATACAAACTTACCCATAACGTATTCGACGGTGCCAGCATACTACGACGTATGCCAGCATATACTCTTGAACGTATACAAAACTTACCCATAAGGTATTCGACGTGGCCAGCGTTTTAGACAAATTTTTCATACGTCGGCATACGCTGGCTAAATCGTCAAGGTGTGACAGGGCCTTACACAGCAGTTTCGGTAGAGGAGCAGGGAGGTGTTCATTGTTTATATAATCATAGCCAGTGTTTAGCTGAATAGGTGAGAGCTGATTAGCTATTCCCACCATTCACAGGTGAGAGATGTGGGTGGGTCTTTCTTTATTATATACTAGCAAATACAACCATCGCTTCGCTGACGGTGGTGAAGGGAGGGGGGTGGAGAAAGAGAAAGGAAGAGAGAGGGGGAGGGAGCAGAGAGGACAGAGGAAGGGAGGGGTGGAGAAGAAGAAGGAGTGGGAGAGGAGGGAGGGGAAGCGAGGAGTGGGTGAGGAAGGGAAGCTAGGAAGGGAAGAATAGTGAGAAGGGGGTGGAGGTGGGAGGGAGAGCAATGCGTCACAAAACGTTGCTATACATTGTGAGAGACAGACAGACACAGCGAGAGAGCGACAGAGGTTGTGGGAGGAGAGTGCGGCATTTTTTTGGAGGGGGGAGTGAGGAGGGGACAGACAGAGAGAGTGGAGGGGGGGGAGGAGGGAAAAAAACAGATAGGTGAGGGGTGGAGGTGCATCAGCAAAGAGAGTGATATGTTATGCTTAATGTCCGAACACAAATTTTAAAAACCCTCATGTCAGAACAGCTGTACACATGATGACACAACAAAGTTTGTAAAGTACTCCGCTGGCACATCTGCAAAAACTTTGGTATCCCAATTCTCGAAAATTTTTGGGAACATAAACCAAAAGCATGGACTGAAAACATGTAAGTACCGCTCACGTACAACTAAATTATCCTATCGAGGTGATATAAAAAAAACAAAGCATTGCGACCAAGACATCATACTTCAGTATAAAAAAGAGAATACATTGCTTATTGAGGTGTGATACCAGTGATTTTGGACTAAACGATGCAGACATCAAGAAAATGACCAAATACCAAAACCTCAAAAATGAAGTGAAATATCTGAAAGCTGAAGAGATGCCAAAGTTGGAGTAGTGAAGTTGGAGCCACAGAATGAGAAGAAAGAACCTCACAGAGATATTAAAAACTATCCCTGGGAATATTATTTCAAACAAACTGCAATTGGAAGCTGTTCGGGCTCAGGCCGACCACACCTTGACGTTTTAGCCAGCGTATGGCAACATATTCAAAATGTTATGTAAAACGCTGGCGTACGCTGAAACTATGATTTTTTTTCAGTTTTGGGCTATTCATAACGAGTTGGACGTATGCATAACGTATTTGTAACGTCCTCAGAACGTTTCGATAACTTATAGATAACATACTAACGAATGCTAGCGTTGTCGGCGTTCACAACTTATGGCCCAACGATAGTCTAACTTATGCATAGCGCGCGGCAGCGTATCGCCGACGATCACGTTGGCGTAGCCTATTAAAAGGCTCGACATTCAAATCACTAACCGCACTAGACATCGAAAGTGTCAACATCACCGTCATGCCCTGTCGCACCTTGACGTTTTAGCCAGCGTATGCCGACGTCATGAAAAATTGGCCGAATATGCTGGCACACGTCGAATACGTTATGGGTAAGTTTTGTATACGTAAGAGCACGCTGAAGCACACTGGCATACGTCGTCGTACGCCGAGCTCGTCGACAAATTTTAAGCATGCTCAAAAATTTTCGACTTATGCCAGCGTATGACTCACACGTTCTGCATACGCTGGCCATAAGTTGTAGGCACGTTATGCGATCGTTGACACACGTTACTTGTAAGTTACTCATAAGTCGAAACACGTCGAGGAATGTTTAGCGTACCGAAACTTATTTCTAACCTATGAGTAACGATGCTTTGAACCTATGGTAACGTCATCTCCACGCATATTGAGTATTTGATGATGTCTTGCCGGACGACAAAAACTTACTGAACGTGTTTCTACTTACCAGCTACGTATAATGGCGTATGTGGCAGCGTTAGGAATTGGTATATAAATAAAATGGGTTACAGGAGGAACACCGCAGTGTTCCAACTCCATGTTGAGGTAGATGTCCATGTCAGTAGTATCAGTAGTAGTAGTAGGTGAGCGTGTCAGTAGTAGTAGTAGTAGTAGTAGTAGGTCCATGTCAGTGTCAGTAGGTGAGCGTGATGGGGAGGTTGGGTGATGATGATCCTTCACTTAGCGTCCGCGATTCCACCGGCAATGGCCAGCAGACTTCTTTGCAGCATTTCTTCGAAGTTTTCTTCAGCATTTAATAATTTTTTCCTACGTCATTAATTTTTCAGTTTTGGCGTATCTAGCAGCGTATTGCAACGTATATAGAGTTCATATATAGTAATTATACGAATTGTTAGCGTGTGATGCGCGTTCAACCTATGCAACGAGTTAGACGTATGCATAGCGTATTAGTAACGTACACAGAACGTTTCGATAACTATAGATAACTTGATACCA
>CM068955.1:15601594-15621168 GCA_035128595.1 Eptatretus atami
TGTAATGTATTAAGGTGAGAGTCTGGTCATAGTGTAAAGTAAAAGGGTACGAGTTTAACCAGATTTTAAAAAGAGAAGCTTCTGCATTCTGAATCGCAGTTTTTCGGCGTCCGCTCATGGCCCCCCGGTCGAAGGCCGATGGCCCCTTAGGGGGCCACGGGCCCCCGGTTGAGAAACGCTGGTCTAACGTATGCATAGCGTGCGGCAGCGTATCGCCGACGATCACGTGGCATAGCCTATTGATAGGCTGCCGCTCAATGATTTAAATCGCTGCCGCTCGACTATTTAAATGGACGCTGCCGCTCGACGATTTTAATCATAACCAAAGCTAGACATCGAGTGTCAACATCATCGTCATGCCGAAGAAAAACTTCGAAGAATGCTGCCAATACGCCATTATATGGAGTCGTAAGTTAGAAACACATTCAAGTAAGTTCTGTGGTCGTCCAGAAGACGGCAATCAAATACGTCTACATACGTCAATAGCCGTTGGAGATACGTTACAGCATAGGTTCAAAGCACGTTACTCATAGGTTAGAAATAAGTTTCGGGTACGCTAAGCATTAACCCGACGTATTCGACTTATGATAACTTACAAGTAACGTGTGTCGACGGTGTCAACGATCGCATAATGTGCCTACAACTATGGCCAGCGTATGCAGAAGTGTGAGTCATACGCTGGCATACGTCGAAAATTTTTGAGCATGCTTAAAATTTGTCGATGAGCTCGGCGTACTACGATGTATGCCAGCGTGCTTCAGCGTGCTCTAACGTATACAAAACTTACCCATAACGTACGACCGTACGCCAGCGTTTTAGACAAATTTTTCATACGTCGGCATACGCTGGCTAAAACGTCAAGGTGTGACAGGGCCTTCAGCGACGATCCTGAGGAGAGCCCTCGGAACAAAACTTTGAGAACAGAAAACTTCACAGCTTGGTCCATGAATCGTGACCCCCTTACTGAAATGAAGGTGGATGCTGGTTGAGGCCCGCCCGTGGGAGGAATCCATTCCACATTCATGAAACCCACATATGTAGATACAATCAATGGATACACACACACAACACACACACACACACACATACACGCAGCACGCACGCACAGACAGAGGTGGATACTCTGAGATGTGGTAGGTCTATGTTTCACTCCTGAAACCCACCACATGTGGAGATAGCAGCGACGAGCAATTGCACGTACATATGCGCGCACGCAAGACACACACACACACAACACACACCACCACGCACACACGCACAGACAGAGTGGATACTCTGAGATGTGGTAGGTCTATGTTTCACCTCCTGAAACCACCCACATGTGGAGATAGCAAGCGACAGCAACTTGCACGTACATATGCGCGCACGCAAGCACACACACACACCACACCATACAACACAGCATACCACAACACACACACAGACAGAGGTGGATACTCTGAGATGTGGTAGGTCTATGTTTTCACCTCCTGAAACCCACCCCATGTGGAGATAGCAAGCGACAGCAACTTGCACGTACATATGCGGCCACGCAAGCACACACACACACACACACACGCACAACCGCACACACGCACAGACAGAGTGGATACTCTGAGATAGTGGTGTCTATGTTTCACCTCCCTGAAACCCACCCACATGGGAGATAGCAAGCGACAGCAGCAGCTTTGCACGTAATATCGCGCGCACGCAAGCACACACACACACACACACACACACACACATACCGGTGCCAAATGCCATTGTGGTAACACAGTTTATGTACATCCACACACGTGCAAATGTACACACACATCAAGTAAATAGAAATGACAAACACAAAGATTTACCTTGAAGCAGCGTTCTTTGAAGGAGGATTTAAAGTGGGTAATTAGCGAAATTCAATTCTAAAATGTATCAAGCCACAGAACACAAAATGAAGATCTATACTCTATGCCTTCACAGCTCGACCAAACATGGCGAACACCTGATCGGATGGACCTTACTGTCTTTTTTAATCTGTATCGATGTCGAAGTGAGAGGTGGATTACAAATGGAGATCGCACAAAGTGATCCTCGCACATTTTCAGTGGATGAGACACCTCCCGAGTTAGCCACCGCACGGCATCGCACGACCCAACAAAGGTGGAAACGTACGTCTCATCGATGTGTGATTGAGAGCACATGTACTTTTTCCCGAAACGAACAACCAAGCAGCTTGGCGAGCGCTCGCCAAGTGGCTTAAGCACTCAAGCAAGCACTCCAATGAAACGGTCGATATGAAACGGCTCCCTTGGCATGAAACTGGCAATCACCGAACCGTCATATTAAGGATACACCTCCCGGAGACGCCCGAAATGTCACATATGTCCGAATTGGACAAATGAACACTTTTCTCAGACTCGGAACTGCTTGTAAGTTTGATTCTGGAGGTGAAATTTTGTAATTCTCCTTAGTTTAAGAGATACTCGTGGAGAACGCACGTGCGGAAATGAAATAAAACAACAAACGCTGACATCTCCAGGTGTTTATAAGTTTTCTTAGTACGCATGCAAAGTTTCAGGCTGCTAGGTTTTATAGTTTTGGAGTTATGGAGGAGAGAGAGATAGAGATAGAGATAGAGATAGAGATAGAGATAGAGATAGAGATAGAGATAGAGATAGAGATAGAGATAGAGATAGAGAGATAGAGATAGAGATAGAGATAGAGAGATAGAGATAGAGATATAGAGAGATATAGAGATATAGAGATATAGAGATATAGAGATATAGAGATATAGAGATATAGAGATATAGAGAGATATAGAGATATAGAGAGAGAGATGAGTATTGCAGTGGCTGGAACTAGACACGAGACACCTTTTAGAGACAGAGGTTTGAAATCCACACATCACTGAGATTTACAAAGTCTCCTTTGGTAACTCCTGACAAGTGCCTTCCAATTTCCTCTTTGCAAGTGCTTTTCAACTTGAATTATTTATTGTCCTTTAAATATCTGCTCTGATTGTCAACAGGATGCATGCATTCTTTCCCCAGCACCCGCTCCTCTTCAAACTACAAAAATCCACATTTATTGTCCACTTAAACTCCTTTGTTCCTCTTTTCTCCCATTTGTGGAATTGTCTTCCCGAGGTTGTTCAATGTCACTCTTTCCAGGACCTCTAGCCGGCAGTGCACCGCACCCACAATCATTTCTCGTCCCATTAATTAATTATACCCCTCATATGAAGATTACAGCGTCTCCTCCCCTCCACCCCTTCCCCTCCCTTTTTCTTGGCCATTTCATCCTTGTGCTTCCCTTCCCTCCCACCTGTAGCATGTGGAGATCCTGCAGGGGCAGGCAGTGGTCACTTCTTGTAGTTCGAAGGAGGGTAAGCTCGACCAGAACAAAACAAGTGTTTTTTGTGCGTTCTTTTGCATATTTTGTTGTCGTGATTTGTTTTAGGGGCTGTGGAACTGTACTGACAAAGCTGTAGTTGTGTTCATAACAGTTTGAGCGGTTATTTGTGTTCATTAATTGAAAGAAGCAGGGGGGAGGCCTCGTGTTAAGTTTAGCGTTCAGTCAGTTGGGGCCTTGGGAGTATGAGAATAAAAAAGGGAATAAATAGAGACCGAGGGAGAAAGGAAGAGGAGTTCGTAAAATGTGATAGATACTCAATGTGGGCCACATCAACAATAGGGGAAGCAGATGGTTTTTACTGTTGCAGGAAGTGTGAGGAAATAGCTCATTTAAGGATGGTTATTACTAGGTTGAAGGAACCGATAGATAATTTGCAGCAAGTCGCAGAATGTGAGAAATTTGGAGATAATAGTTGGTTATGGTTGTGCAGTGAGGTTGCTGAGGATATTGGAAGTGGTGACAGTGCAGCAGGGGCAGGGGGTGGTGATGGTGCAGCTGGTGCAGGCAGTGGTGATGGTGCAGCCGGTTAGCAGGTGTAGGGGGTGGAGAAGGTGCAGCGGGGGCAGGCAGTGGTGATGATGCAATAACATACATTGGGAGAAATGAGGTCTGGGAGACAGTTTTTGTGGGTAATGAGACAATTAAATATGCAGGTTCTTCATTCTGCAGGACGGATCAGGACATATAATTCTGTGCAGTTTTGAAGGAGCAGCAAGTCTCACATCCGTCGAGCAAGACTGGAAACACCAAGAACCTGAAGACTTGGACTTTCGTCCTCCTGCACAGGTACTGACAGCGCCATACCCCCATGATCCAGTGAATCCATGACTCCCCAGGTCTGACCCAAACGTCTATTGACCTCTGGCTCACAGCCAGCAGAGACATGAATATCACTGCCAAGGTAAGTGAATCTCTCCATGACCTCAACATCCTCACCACAAACAGGTACAGACAAGACAGCAGCATCCAAGATGCAATTGAAAGCCTGTATCTTAGCTTTGACCCAGGAGTCCCATAATCCCAGCGGCTCCGACTCCTCATTCAGCACCTTGAGGGCCCCCAAAAGGATATCCAGAGTCTCCGCAAAAATGACTGCATCATCTGTGAAATCAAGGTCAGTGATCTTTACATTCCCAAACAATGCACCGCTGCTTGATCTCTCTGACATCCTCTCCAGAATCCATTCCATACAAGTGCTGAAAATTGTGGGTCCAGTACACACCCCCTGATGAATTTCAGCAACAACAGGAAATAAGTCAGAGATGGTATCACCACATCTCACAACACTGTCAGTACCAGAGTATAGTTCAGACATCAGATTGATCAGTTTTCGTGGCACCCCACGAAGATCAAGAATCCTCCAGAAGGCATCCTGATTCACTGAATCCAACACTTTACAGAGATCAACATAGGCTGCAAGCAGCCCTGCCGAAACGCGTGGTTGCGTTCGGTGAGGACCCGAAGAGCAAAGATACGGTCAATCGTTGACAGTAACCATCCCTATCAGTTCCAGTCGATGCATGGAAATCCTCCAAGCCCAGAAGAGTATCTCGCCTGGGGCACTGATCAACCACAGAATTGAGTGTGCCATTGAATGCGTCCTTCACGGTGAGATCACTCGCCTCAGTTGGAGAATTTACAGAGACCATAGAAACGACACCCAAGGAGTGACGAATCCTTAGTCTCATAATACGCTCATTGACCGGTGTTACCTCAATTATCATTGGAATCAGCTTATTGGACACAGCTACAGCAACTCCTTGAGTATGGTAACCATCAGAGTGACCAGACCAATAGTAGGTGTAACCACCCACCATGATCTCACCACTATCCGGTCTCCAAACCTCAGAGAGTGCTGCAAGACCAATGCTCAAACGCTTGATTTCAGATGATAACAGAGACAGGTGATCATCCTCTCTTCGGGATAGGACATTCCAGGCACCCACCCAAAAGGACTGCCTCAGGTTAACCCAAGGATACCGCCATCTGGTGGACGACACCTCAGCTCCACCCCAACACACACTACCAAAATCTGACCCAGGAAATGGTTTTCCTCCTTTCATCAATGAGTGGGTTTTTCTCCTGTCATCAAAACAGCACCAGAAGGAGCCCAAACAAGCAAAAAGCAAAGATTAAGTCATCAGGAGGAAGCTGGATAGGATTTGCATTTGAGCTGCTACTCCTGTACCCTCAAACCCATCCAGGAACAGTCAAGAGTGAGCCTTATTTTAAAAAAAACATCTATATTTATCAAAAAATATTTTTAAAAAGGACCCATGTCAAAAAATTTAATTATTCTGACTGCCAGACCATGTGTCCAATCAAGTTGAACTTTAAAAGATGTATTGCTCATCACTACTAGATCATAAATGTGAAGTTTCGCTTCCATTGATAAAGTGGTGCCAGAGAAAACATTATTTAATATTTTCTTCAATCCAATATGGCTGCCAAACCATATACCCTATCAATTACTCCTGAACAAACTTGTACACCCATGGCTTGCGGAACATTTGTGTGAAGTTTCCTCTCGATTTGTCCAGGCGTTCTGGAGAAGAAGATTTATAAAAATAGGTTTTCAGGTAAATTCAATATGGCTGCCAAACCATGTGACCTGTGACATCATATGTCTGAACCACTTTGTCCCTCATGGATAGGCTGTCATACGTGTAATGGATAACCTTTTGCCTCAATCTGTCAGCCACTTCAGAGAAGAAGATTTTTGAAGGTTTAAAGAAAACAAACAATATGGCTGCTGAATGACGTGACCGATGACGTCATTAAAGTTTTTTCTGTGGACCATTTTATCCCGAGATGACCCTCAAAAATTTTCATACTGATCAGATGTAGCGTTTTACTTCTGCAATTATGACATCATAAAAAAAATCACACATATTCCTTATAAGGAGTACTTGCCATGTGCCAAGTTTCAATTTTTTTCTTGGTGCGTTTTCAGATACAGAGGTCCAAAGTTTTTCCGTTTTTCCAACATGGCTGCCATACCACATGACCTTCGGCATCATAATTATCATGAAAACATTCATCAGTAGTCGCACCTATGCTGAAAATTCTGTGTCAATCCAACAAGCAGTTGCGGAGAAAAACCCGAAAGTTCTGTGCAGACAAACAAACAGACAGACAGATAGACAAACAAACAAACGGACCCAAACACAATACCCTCTCCTTTGGCGAGGGTAATAATACCAATACGAGGATGCGATCGATTGCTCGTTTGCGTTCCCCATGATGCAGAGCACTCCATGGTACTGCACCAGGATGGCAGTTTTAGTCGAATAAATTTGCCTTTGAACATTAAACACAGCACGAGATTGGTTATAAGGTAAAATAAAAAATGACAGCAAGTAATCTATCCAGCCACCATGAAGAAAGTGATAACTCATCTGAAAACTTTTACTTTCAAAAAGTCCCAAAACATCATTATACCCCAACAGCTGCACCGTCACCACTGCCTGCAACAGCTGCACTCCACCACACTTGCACCCACTGCACCATCACCACCGCCTGCCCTGCTGCAACATCACCCCAACTGCCCCACTGTACATCATCACCACCGCCCCCGCTGCACCGTCATCACCACCTGCCCCCGCTGCACCGTCATCACCACCTGCCCCACTGCACCATCATCACCACTGCCCCCACTGCACCATCATCACCACCTGCCCCCACTGCCATCATCACCACCTGCCCCCGCTGCACCGTCATCACCACCTGCCCCACTGTACCATCATCACCACCTGCCCCCGCTGCACCGTCATCACCACCTGCCCCACTGTACATCATCAACCACTGCCCGCTGCACCCGTCATCACCATCTGCCCCACTGTACCGTCATAACCACCTGCCCCCACTGCACATCAATCACCACCTGCCCCCACTGCACCATCATCACCACCTGCCCCCACTGTACCATCATCAACACTGCCCCGCTGCACCGTCATCACCATCTGCCCCACTGTACCGTCATAACCACCTGCCCCCACTGCACCATCATCACCACCTCCCCACGCACCACATCACCACCTGCCCCTGCTGCAACATCACCACCAACTGCCCCCACTGCACCATCATCACACCTGCCCCCACTGCACCGTCACCACCCATCTGCCCCTGCTCGCAACATCACACCACCAACTGCCCCCATGCACCATCACCACCTGCCCCACTGACCATCAGCACCACCTGCCCCTGCTGCAACATCACCACCAACTGCCCCCACTGCACCATCATCACCACCTGCCCCCACTGCACCATCATCACCACTGCCCCACTGCACCATCATACCACCTGCCCCCGCTGCACCATCACGCCACTGCCCCCACTGTACCGTATCACCACCTGCCCCACTGCACCATCATCACCACCTGCCCCACTGCACCATATCACACCTGGCCCGCTGCACCATCACACCACCTGCCCCACTGCACAATCATCACTACTGCCCCCACTGCACCATCATCACCACCTGCCCCCGTGCCACATCATCACCACCTGCCCCCACTGCCGTCATCACCACTGCCCCCACTGCCACGCATCATGACACCTGCCCCCACTGCACCATCATGACCACTGCCCCCGCTGCACCATCATCACCACCTGCCCCCATGCACCAATCACCACGATCTGCCCCCGCTGCACAGTCACCACGCCTGTCCCCGCTGCACACGTTCATCTGATGCATACATTTATTTGGCGGTGTATAGGCAACTGACAGCTCTGGTAGGCCAAAAAAATAATAAATAAACAATGTCACCCTTAGGGTGACCCGTATCTTGCCAAAGGTGACCACGTGTGACTTCTTTAAGGTCACACTGAGGTGAACAGAGCTGCTATCCACCAGGAGCGACTCTTGAGGAATATCTGCCTACGAGAGATTCCGATGAGAATCGTTCTAACAGAGTAAAGATGAAAAATATGCGTTTGCCTCATAACGTCACCAAATGATGTCATAATGTCTCAAGCTTGATATACTAGAAAGCACTCATCGAGGTGTTCAATTTGAGGTACTACCACGATATGGTTCCTAAAACTTGAAAATTTGACCTTGGGGTCAAATATGTTTGACCTTAGGCGCTAACCATGAAGGTCAAGGCCAATCGCCACCAAAATTAATCAGCTGAAGGCCAGACCATGAACTATATCCCATGAAGTTTGAAGACGATCCGATCAAAATTACTCAAAAAATAAGGGTTTCGTCGACTCCCCTGATTTGCGACAAGTGACCTTGACCTTTGACCTTGACCTTCAAAATTTTATGCGCTGAAAGGGACCTCTATAGGCCTCTGATATGCGAAGTTACAAAAATTCCAATGAAAACTGTGCTCTGCAGAGTGATTTATACGTGATTACAGACAAAAAAAAAAAACAACAAAAAAAACACATGAAGTCAAGGCCAATCGCCACCAATTAATCAGCTGAGCGCCAGACCATGAACTATATTCCCATGAAGTTTGAAGACGATCCGATCAAAATTACTCAAAAGATAAGGGTTTTCTCGATTACCCTGATTTGCGACAAAGTGACCTTGACCTTTGACCTTGACCTTCAAAATTTTATGCGCTGAAAGGGACCTCTATAGGTCTCTGATATGCGAAGTTACAAAAATTTCCAATGAAAACTGTGCTCTGCAGAATTTTTTTTTCGTGATTACAGACAAACAAACAAAAAAAAATAAAAAACATACAGACTGACTAACATATCTGCAAAAACTTCGTTTTGGCAAGATAAAAATAACCTGGGTTTTCGTGCATGAAGCAAAAACATACCAACTGCTGATAATTAAAAACACCTCACTGGACTGGGAAATGTGGGGACAGGAATACTGTGCTGTAAATGGTGGATACTTGTAATACCCTCCCCCACCTAGAGGTGGCGCTACACGGTACACATTTACACTGAGAATTTGTTTGTGTCCACTGAGAACACAATTTAAACACTGAGAATTTGTTTTGTGTCCACTGAGAACACATTTACACTGAGAATTTGTTTGTGTCCACTGAGAACACAATTTACACTGAGAATTTGTTGTGTCCACTGAGAACACATTTACACTGAGAATTTGTTTGTGTCCACTGAGAACACATTTACACTGAGATTTGTTTGTGTCCACTGAGAACACATTTACACTGAGAATTTGTTTGTGTCCACTGAGAACACATTTACACTGAGAATTTGTTGTGTCCACTGAGAACACATTTACACTGAGAATTTGTTTGTGTCCACTGAGAACACATTTACACTGAGAATTTGTTGTCCCCTACCTCACCACCCTCCAAGACCACCGGAAAAGATAAAACACCTCCTTTACATGATCGGGGTGATGCTGATCCGATGTAAAAAGCCTGGATGTAATTGGCCCTGAACTGTAGGAGGAGTAGTGCAACAAACAAACAAACAAACACACACAAACTCCAGTCCACGAATTACACATCGTAAGGATCACTCATCTAAAAGGCATACTGGAAGTTTTTTCATTGACAATTACTATGAAACCACAACCAAACAACAATTGTCATTATATCATCCGAGGGGCAAGCAAGGAAAAATATTTTTAATAAAACAAAATGAAAATATAAGTGATTGCCGATTTTAATTGAAGCAGTGTGATGATGAATGCCTTTGTCTATTCCAATTCTTATTGTTCTACCTTCTTTGCACCCATTGTTCTACGACATGCATATGATGTGGAGAAGAGGAGGTAAGAAAGAATGTCGTGCAACAAAGAAACACATCAACTGGAAGCTGGAAAGGGAGAAAAATAAATCCCTCTGTTGGGTTGACAAATAAAAGATGTGACATCCCTTAGCATGGTGGTGGCAGCACCTGAGGCTTGTGCTGGAAAGCTTTCCTTTTGAGAAAAATGTGAGTATTATTTTAGAGACTTGATTTTGGTTGGTTGAACGGTTTTGTGTTTCGTTACTCCACATTTCGTTACTTTGATCACACTGTGATCTCCACTGCAAAGTTTTAAATAAACCAAGACAAAGTGCCAGAAACTCTAAAATAATGAGAACAGCACTCGGTAGCAACCTTAACCCTAACCCTAACCCGAACACCTCCGCCAGGTTGAACAGTTTACGTTTCGTATCCCACTGATAGGCTGGATCTGTATTCGGACCTGAACCACAATCTAATCAGCTTGATATTGTCACCTACCAAACTCATCCACAACGTTTGGAGATATTGTGCTATATATCGTTTTGGCCTTATCTCTCAAATGTGAAGAATCACTTAAAAAATAAAAAAAATTCTAGTATCTGGATCCGGATCCGGATCTTCACCAAAATCGAATCAATTTAGCCTTGTCACACACCCAACCTGTCCACCAAGTTTCATCCGAATCCGTCTACAAGTGTTTGAGTTATCCTGCTCACAGATGGACAGACAGACAGACAGACAGACAGACAAAGAGACAGACAGGGGTGAAAACATAACCTCCATCCACCGGATAATTATCCAAAGTTGCATTGCATAATAGTATCATCAATGCACATCTGCAAAGTCAATTTTTTTGAAAGGATTCTGGTTTTGGTAAAGTAGGTGTGCAGAGACATCTTGATTTTGTTTTTCACATCATGCCTCGTAGATAGTATACATTGTATTGATATTCGACAAACACTAAAGTTGCCAATGCTTTACCTATTTTTCTTTAATCGCACACGCGCATTCCCAAAGCTTTGTGGCTGATCTTTCATACCCACCGAAGCTTTTATATCTTTCTCCTTGATAATTTCCCGAAGAGCAGATACTTCTCTGCTCAGGGTCTTTTCTTTGTTCTGGAGCTTCTTGTTTTCCTAAACAACGGAAAAAAGTGGTGTTCAACCACATTTGTCCAACAGAGAGTATGGTATGGTGTGCAAGCAAAATTTAGTTACAAAAAATCACCACCTTATGGCTACTGTTGTTACTACTACTGTAACTACCTAATTATTCCCACCTTGTTGTGGGGTTGGCCAAGGAAAGCTTTCAGCCCAAGTCTTTCACAAATCAGCCAGCCAGGTCTGATGTTTGACGAAAGGTGATTTGGGTGGAAAATTGGAATTTGTTCCATGGTGTTGGTGATAACTCACCTATTCCTCGATAATGACACCTTGGGATCTGTAATGTTTACCAATCAATGCAAGTAAGGCTAGCAGAGGGACACCTGGTGTAATGTCCATGTAATACAATCTGACAGCTACATGCGCGTGTGCGCACACACACACACACACACACACACACACACACCTCACTCAGCCTCAGCTCCCTGTTGCACAAGGCAAATAGGAATGAAAATTCCAAAAGGTAGTAACTGATTCATCTCCTTGAGGGTTTTAAATTAATGTCTAAACAACTAAACATTTGTTTTGTATCCACTGATACTGCTAATAGTCTATTTACTGCATTCTTCAAAAGAACAAATCAAAACACAATTTGAATTTCCCACCTCAGAAGCTTCCTTCAGATCCTTCTTTGTCCTGCTCAGTTCCTCCTCAAGGTCTTCTTGAGCATCTCTTAAAATTTCCATTTGGTAGCTCAGGCTGACATTATCCTTATCTCGTTGAGTGCTGATCATTATTTCCTCCTTGTATCTGTCTTCTAAATCTCTCAAAGAACACTGGAAGAAGAAAAACCAAAGGCACAATAACTTGCATTCTATCTACATGATAATGGCAGGATACATCTAGTGATGAAGGTGCTTAAATAACATTCAAACTTTTGGTCAAATCACTAAAAAAAACAACAGTAAGGGACGACATGATTTGGAGGTGTAGGAAATGATACTGATGTAGTGAGAATGTAACTGTTCAAAAATGGAATGTACAGATAGTGGACAAAAAAAAATGGAAACACCTGGACAAATGAGGGACACCAAGGATATTGAAAGCAACGGCTTCCACACAGGTGGGGCCCACGTGTTAATTAATCAAACTAGATGTTATTCATCGAATACTTACCATGCGCAGTCTTGAGAAGGACTTGGTGCAAGCCAACTCCAATGATATTTTTAAAGTTTTTTTTTCTTTGATCCAATATGTTGCCAGACCAGTGACTGATGACATCACTTTTATCAAACTATATTTCCCAAGGGTAGTTGATCAATTAGTTAAAGTTTTGCATTGATTGGTTAGCGATTTCCACAATTACAGATAATTCTTTTTTTCAAACTGACCGGATCAAGTGTTGCACATGTCTAATTATGACGTCATCATGAAGGAACCGATGACATCATCATTAACATATCTTATTCCCCATGGTGAGTACATTACAATGAGCCATGTTTCAATTTTTTTCCATGGAGTGGTTTTGGAGATATAGAGGGGAAAAGTTTTTCCGTTTTTCTAAGATGACGCCTGTACCACGTGATATATGACGTCATAATTATCATTGAAAAATGCTACAGGAGGAAGCACTCCAATGGTGAAAATTATGTCCAGTGGATCAGCAATGGCAGAGAAAATTTTTTTCATTATTGATCGGATCAAGCGTTACACATGTCGAATTATGACATCATAATAAAGGCACCGATGACATCATCATTAACATATCTTATTCCGCATGGGGAGTACTTGACAATGAGCCATGTTTCAATTTTTTTCCACTGAGCAGTTTCAGAGATATAGAGGTGCAAAGTTTTCAGTTTTTCCAAGATGGCACCTGTACCACGTGACCGATAACATCATCATTGGGCCAAAAATTATACAGGAGACGCACTTATTTGAAAAAATTTGTGTCAATCAGATGAACAGCTGCTGAGAAAAGGAATTTTCAAAATGCAGACACATATGTACGCATGTATGTATGGCACATGGACGTGACCGACCGCTTAACCCCACTTTTCGCTTCACGAGTACAAGGTAATAACATCCAAGCATGGTGTCATGGGTCATGTATAAAAATACTTCACAGGCATGGTTGCCTATAATTATGGCTAGCATGGCTGCAAGAGGAGACCTCAGTGACTTTGAAAGAGGGGTGAATGTTGGGGCGAGTATGGCAAGAGCTTCAGTGACAAAGACAGGTCAACTTGCTGATGTTTCACAAGCAATGGTGTCGAAGGTGATGTCGGCATTGAACTCTGAGGGAAAGATATCATCAGCAAAGGGTAACAGCGGCAGAAGCGCATACTCCAGGATTGTGATAGCCGTGCATTCATTTGAAGTGCAAGGCAAAGCAGGTGAGCAACTGCAGATCAATTGACTGTAAATTTCAAACCTGGGGCACGATCAGCCAGTTTCATCAAAAATGGTCTACCAAGAACTCCCAGAGTGGGATACCATAGTCAAGTTGCAGTGCACAAACCACTCATCACACCTGGCAATGCACGTTTGCAAGTCCAGTAGTACAGAGAGCCAGGCAATGGACGACTGAGCAGTAAAGAAATGTGATATGGTCAGATGAATCATCCTTCATCATGTTCTTGACAAATGGATGAGTGCACATGTGGTGCCAACCTAAATAACTCTACAACCCTGAGTGCTTGGTTCCAACAGTGAATGGTTCTGGTGGTTCTGTAATGTTGTGGGGTGCATTTTCCTGGCATGGTTTGGGTGTAGTCATTCCCTTAGAAGGCAAAGTGAATGCCAATCGCTACTTAATGGGACTGAGTGATTATCTTCACCCCATGTTGCAACATTTCTTTCCTGCCGGGAGGGATGCACGTCTTCCAGGATGACAATACCCCCATCTACAGAGCATGTGTGGTCGCCTAATGATATGATGAGCATGACAGTAATGTTATCCATGTCATGGCCTTCTCAGTCACCTGATCTGAACTCAATCGAGCATTTATGGGATATTCTGGAACGACGCCTGAGATAGCAATTTCCACTGCCATTAAACAGGTGTGAGTTGATTGACTTTCTCGCGGAACAATGGTGCCGCATCCCTCCTGCAAAATTCCAGACACTGGTCTGTGCCCCCCTATATCATGGTGCATGCAGGCCGTACTGGCCGCACGTGTTGGCCCAACACCCTATTAAGTGACTTTACTTTGGTGTTTCCATGTTTTTTTGTCCACTAACTCTATATGTATTTGGAATCTGGAGAAACGACAACGAGAGATGGATTTTTCATCTTGTCTCCCATCCATGATCTTTTCTGTTCTCGCTAACCTTTCAACTCTGTCCACCTATAACCTTTTTAATTTACTGTCCCATCTGCAAGTACACCTTTTATCTACCGAACCTCTCTGCAATCATTGTGTAGTTTATTTGTTTGTGTGCTTTGTTTGCCTCTTTATTGTCCCACACCTATTTGTCTGTACGTCTTCACATATCTCTGCCCCTCAGAACACAAATGCTCAGTGTGTTCCTTTTTCCCTCTCTGTTGTCTAGCTTTTCCGTGAGTCTTGGGTGCTCTAAAAAAAAATAAACATGGATGAAAAGGAAATGTGGGCTTTCAAATAATTCGGCATAGTCAATCATATAATGTTCTGTAACCTCCCACATGTCAATCAACGTTCACAAAGTCATTATTGCAATGGGTCCTCCTGGTTTTGCCATCAATTATTCACTTACTTGTAGCTCTTGGAGTGAATTTCCAGCCTCTGTCAAGCTGCCTTTGTTCGATTCACCTTCTTTAGAGGACGAAGTGCTCAAGCAAAGCTGGGAGTTCGAAAGCTGGCTTTGAGAAAGTCTACCCTGCAACATGAAACACACATCCAATGGTTCATAACATAGAATTGTGGGACAGCAGGTACTCACAGTCCCTGTTCCTTAGAAATTTTACATCAAAAAATGTGGGAAATTACAAAGGGAATGGAGCCTAAAAATACCAAAAGTGAATTTGTTGACAAGATGTTAAGAGGGCCAGATGGTTCAATTCAATAGTTAATTAATTTAAATTTGATTTCTCATTTATGTTCTTTCAAAGAGCATATACATGCCTGGTGTTGGCTTAATGGTTAGGGTGGTGGGCTTGGGATCCCAGGAACCTGAGTTCAAATCCCACTCGCTGTTGAATTAATACCAGGTGGGGTTGACTCTGCCTGTTAGCCTTCCGACGTCGGCAAAATGAGTGCCAGCTTGCTGGTATACTGTGTTGGAGTGATGACCCGTCCAGGATTGTGCCCAATAGCCAAGGAGACTGCTTCGGCAGCACCAACGCTCTGCACAGAGTATGGTCCCAATGGATGGATGGAAATAGCAGATATGCTTGTTTATGTACAGCTTGCCATATAAAGGTGCAAGAAGGTGTCCCTTCTGGGCATGAAGTGGAAATTGTGAAAGGAGCAATAAGGGTTCTCAGCAGGGAGTGTTTTTATTTTTATCATCAATGACCTGCAGAAGAGAGACCTGGAGGAAATGTGGAAATGGATCAATGAAGTACAAGTACTGTACAACACAGGGACAAAACTTAGCTTTTTCGCTGGAAAGTGGAAGGGAGCCAAAGGACAACCTCATATGTTTACATATTTATATAGACCATGATTTCTTCAATGATTTGGGTCAATGCCTATCACCTGTCGGCCGTCACGAACGACTAAAACAGGTAATGCAGGCCAGCAAATTCTTTACCGAAGTCTGATCATAATTCGATTTGAAATGTTGTTTGATCGCGATACCATTTTTACTGCATTTCTAAGGAAGCAAAGAAGCAACATCTGAGACTCCTTCAATGTGAACGTGACTTCACCACCAGTGTTAAAGCAACCGCATTCTCAAATGGAAAACATCACGTACAAGATGAGGAAGAATGAAGGTAAATCCACCAGAATCAGACTTACAGTCACTACATTGACCTTCAAAAATAAAACCGAAGGGAGCAGGTCATGGCAAAACATATACGGACTAAAGTGTTCTCACTTCCACAGTTGCTATTTAATATATATTGGATTCTGTCATTCATGAGTCATTTTGATGAATGGCAGGATTCAACAGAAATACGTATACCATGATTAACAAGTAAATAAACCAATGTCACCCGTAGGGTGATCCGTATCTTGCCAAAAGTGACACGTGTGACTTCTTTAAGGTCACACTGAGGTGAACAGAGCTGCTATCCACCAGGAGCGACTCCTTGAGGAATATCTGCCTACGAGAGATTCCGATGAGAATCGTTCTACAGAGTAACCATGAAAAATATGCGTTTGCCTCATAACGTCACCAAATGACTCATAATGTCTCAAGCTTGATATACTAGAAAGCACTCATCGAGGTGTTCAATTTGAGGTACTACACGATATGGTTCCTAAAACTTGAAAATTTGACCTTGGGTCAAATATGTTTGACCTTAGGCGTTAACCATGAAGGTCAAGGCCAATCGCCACCAAAAATTAATCAGCTGAATGCCAGACCATGAACTATATTCCCATGAAGTTTGAAGACGATCCGATCAAAATTACTCAAAAAATGAGGGTTATGTCGATTACCCTGATTTGCGAAAAATGGACCTTGACCTTTGACCTTGACCTTCAAAATTTTATGCGCTGAAAGGGACCTCTATAGGCCTCTGATATGCGAAGTTACAAAAATTTCCAATGAAAACTGTGCTCTGCAGAGTGATTTATACGTGATTACAGAAAAAAAAAAAAAAACAACAACAACAAAAAAAAACACATGAAGGTCAAGGCCAATCGCCACCAAAAATTAATCAGCTGAGCGCCAGACCATGAACTATATTCCCATGAAGTTTGAAGACGATCCGATCAAAATTACTCAAAAATAAGGGTTTTGTCGATTACCCTGATTTGCGAAAAAGTGACCTTGACCTTTGACCTTGACCTTCAAAATTTTATGGCCTGAAAGGGACCTCCATAGTCCTCTGATATGTGAAGTTACAAAAAATTTCCAATGAAAACTGTGTCTGCAGAATTTTTTTTCGTGATTACAGACAAACAACAAACAAAAAAAAAAAAATAAAAAAATAAAAAACATACAGACTGACTAACATATCTTGCAAAAACTTCGTTTTGGCAAGATAAAAAGACATAAAATGTCATCGCCCCGTTGTTTTCGTACTTTTACTGTATGGAGATAAAGAGCTACCCTATATTTATTACAACTAAAATGGTCGCCAGTCTACCAGTCGGTCATCTTTGATTAGATCACAAAATAAAATGAGGTGGACGTGTATGCCATCATTTACGGTGCTTGTGCCAAGCTTGAACAAAACCGGACCATGCATGTCCGAGAAATGGTTGGGAACACGTTTAAGCAACAAAATGGCCGCAAGTCAGCCATCTTGGATCTCATCTCCAAAATAAAAATGATGTGCTTATGTAAGCCATCATTCGTTATCCGTGTGCCAAGTTTGAACAAGATCGGTAAATACTTGTCCGAGAAATGGTTGAGGACGTGTTCGATGCCGCGTTTTCTTACAACTAAAATGGCCGCCAGTCTACAAGTCGCCCATCTTTGATCAGATCGCGAAACAAAATTATGTGCAGATGTATACCAGCATGTGTTGTCTTTCTGTCAAGTAGGAATAAAATTGGTCCATACATGTCCAAGACATGGTTGCCGACGCAGGCACCGACATGAAAATCGAGGCCGAATCCATAAAGCCCCCGTTTCAGACTAAGTCCAACGGGGGCTAATAATTCCAGCCCATCATTTTTGACGGATTTTTATACGACTTAGAAGTATTTTGACATATATTCTTGAGTCGATATTGTTTTATGTTAAATTTCCATTGCATCAGAGCAATTTGAATTTAGTGGCTGTACAAGTTTTTCAATCGGGTTGAATTAATGATGCGACTTTAACCCACACAAGAGGATCTTGAGCTGGATCTCAGATTGTTGTGGAGATAAATGGCTGCTGGCAGGGAGACAACTTTGGAGGCAAGCCTTCAAATCACAAACGTACAGTCAGATATAAACAACGTCGTGATTTACGAGTGCTTTGTTATGTTGTGCAGGATGGTGCAGAGGTAGCACTTTGGATTTTCATCCTGGATGGATTTTCAGCCCAGCGATAAACTGTGGGACAGGCCGGGTGTTGCATCAATGAGTTTGATCTCCATCTGATGGATGTTATCAGCTGTGTGACCCGTCTGCTCGCATTATCTGTGGGCCTTAAAGATCTTATGGTGCCTTCAAACAAAAATGGTTGAGCTACAGCTGGCACCCTAAATGCATTAAAAATTGCTGTCCATATGTTCAGGGGCACTGCTTGAGCGACACAGCTGGGCCTCAGCAATGATACAACCGGTGGGAGGAATTTGTAGTCCCACCCTGGTCTACTTTGCTTCCCAAACTAGCTACTGTATCTCATTTTATTCTCAATTATACAGATGAATATACCAGATCCTGATGGAACATCATTAACACTTTTAGGTTGACATGAACTGGGCTTAAGTGAATATTGACTTCTGCTTTTAATTAAGCTTTCTGGTTGACAGAGGTAAGTCGTGTATCCTTTACCTTCTTTCCAAACTCCAGCACTCGCAATCCAACATCTCTCGGGTGCGTACGGTCTTGTTTCGTTTGGGTGACCTGTTGCCTATCCTGACACACACACACACACACACACACACACACACACGTAGATCCCCAGCAGGTAAAATGTTATCTCATCTTATTAACGTCATGATGGACAGTGTCACTACGTTGTTAAAGATTGATCTCACAAATGCATTTACCACAAGAGCTCCAGTAAAATTTGGGATACAGCATCTCAAAAATGAACACCGTGACACCTTCGCAAAACTCCGTTATTATACAATTTCTCAACTTTTATACAATTTCTTTAAAACAAAAAAAAACCTTTTGTATAGTAAACGAAAGCAAGACTTTACACCAGGGCTTCAAAGCAGGCAGTATGCCACCATCTCAGGTCATCCCCCATCCTCACCCATTCTTATTTTTGACCCCCATGAATCCTACTTCACTCCAACTCTCTTACTTGCTGGTTATGCATTTCCTCTCCTCTTTTCCTCTTTGTTCTTTTCATTGCTTATTTTGTCTAACTGTGGCCCCACTGTCCTACAGTTAATGCATTGCCTTTTTTATTTTAATCTTTAACAAACATACGGTATTGGTTTTCCTTAAAGCGTTGGGACATCTTGGGGCCAATATGATTGAAAGTTAGGCCGGGTGCTTAGGGAAGCATGATATGCTTGCATTGGGCTTGAATTGATTAGTGGTGACGACAATGAACAATAACAATCAAATTAGTAACTTGATAGAGATCACAAAAGGGACCAGGAGCAATGGGAAGAGCGACCTCTTCTGGACAAGCGAAGAATGGAGGATTTTT
>CM068955.1:15621178-15632572 GCA_035128595.1 Eptatretus atami
GGGGGGGGGGGGACCCCAAACAAAGGTCGGAGTTTTGTGAACCGCGGTGATATCATGGGAATTTGAGAAGGAATCTGGAGACACAAGAGAGTACGAGTTGGGTGGAGAATTCTTACAAATAACAACAGATGAACTAAGAAGTAACAGATTGCTGAACCGTTCAATAATTCAGGTTCATGATATTCGGAATGATGGTGATACACTTGTACCGATGTCGGATTGCATCATCACATCCATACCCCCTCTTCCATACCAGACTCTTCCCGAGTCTGCTGGCTCCAGTGAATGTGAGGTGTAGTTCACCTTAATACAATTACCTGGCCTATCGGATCCCTGAGTACGACGTTTATTTATACAGGAAAAGCTTCATACATGTCCCCACTCAGAAAAATAATGAAAACGAATGTGTTGTTCACTCCACGCACGTACTGTATCAAAACAATTCCAAATTCAATTCTACATCGAAACATACGGGATGTGACCAGGTGGGTTCAAACACCGTACACTATGTACACTCCACGCTGGTCTTCACGCTGGTCTTTTAAAAGCATATTTCAGCAGGTGACCAACAGCAGGTTGGCATAGCCACAAAAATGGTCCTTTGTCCACAACAAGTGATGACAGTCCTTGGGGAGGCATGACAAATGGGCAGGGCAACAGGCAGGGCATGGCAAGACATGACAAAGGCAAACAAGGCAAGACAAACTGGGCCGGCAGATGTTGCTGACCGGCCTCTTGATGAACACGTTGTCATCGTGGGTGGCAGGAACGCGCAATGGCAGCAGATCAGGCGGGTGGCGTCGACCCTAACCGAACCTGGCTACCCCACTAATCCCTCTACACCAACCTACACCCTTTAACCCAACTCTAACCTGACTTCTCTAACCCTCTAAGCTGTGCTAGCTAATCTGTCCTTCATGGGCCCTGTATTCCCTCCAACTATCCTATCTCCCAGGAGGAAAATCAAAAGAAGCACGGTGACAAACATTATGAGGTGGTGTGGCACCACAAGGCTCGCCGGCAGAGTCGCCCAATGGGGGATGCACATACCCCTATACTACAAATTTGGAACATAATAGATGCACGCAAAATCCAATTACCCTACTTCTATATTCCAGTGGCTACAGACATCCAAAAATGGTACAAAGGTGGAGCATCCCTACTCTATCCTAACATCACAAAACTCATTTATCATTACACTCCCCTGTCCATTGGTTTTCTGCAACCAATCTACCCGTTGTCCCACGCATTGGTCCTTCATCACATTCGGGCTCAGCCCTCAATTTTTCTGTCTGTGCCATTGCACAATATTGTGGCTGGGCAGTGTGGCTACACCTGCAGATCTGTCCACCTGTCTACTCATACACGGCACCCCCGGGTCGCTGAGGCCACCACCAAGCTTACCTGCTTTATTCGGAATGACGGGGGGGGGCTCTTCCTGGGTTCCACTCTAGTGCCTTCTCTCGCACTTGGTGCCCGGGCCCTCTCCCGAGGTACCAGGGCCCTTTATTTGGCTCTTCCCTCTGGGCCAACATGGCCTGCGAGCTCCCAGTGCCCTGGGGTGCTCTTCATAACAATACCTACCTCCTATGAGCCACACTCCCAGCCCTTCAATTTACATTTGCGTCCACCAAACCATGAACTTTACTACCAGCATCACCAACCACAGAACGACATCCCATTTAACCCCACTATTCCAACGCCAATGTAGGCGAGGGTTCGATCCACAGTGGGGTCTGCTCCATTCAAGTACTCAATCATCAGTTCCACAAAATTTTGCCACGCACATCATTATTCAACATGTGCATTCCTCCATTCATCCCTCAATCGTCAAGATAATGAGGAAGAATGAGGAAGGTGCTAATCTATGGTCTTCAAATTAAACAAGTAATCAAAACCCAAAAGCGTCAATTTAAACATGTCACTAATCCATCTAATTTCTATCATTGTCTCTGTTCCTGACAATCTGCCTGCTCAGTCCCTCACCCTTATAACGTTATGTACCCTCAAGATCACGTGATTCCCCCACGGACCCACAGACTCCAGCCTTCATACCTGTGCGCAGGCTGTGGAAACCCGATACCGTGTTTACAAATTGCGTTTCACACCTGACACACCACTCATCCCAGGGCCTTCCACGGTGCTTACTCAATGGGCTCACGTGAAACGAACACAGAAAATCTGTTGCGCCCCACGAACCCGTACCCACAGCCGCGGTTGTCATGCCCACTCCGGCTGTGCCTTCAGCACGACCCCCGCATGGCACACCCTGTGCACCGTGCGTCACGCAGTGCTTCAGGGCACAGCCCATTCATGGATGCTTGGTGCACACACTCCCGGGGTCCCAACATGACTCCTACCTGCAGTCTGCGGTGACCCCGCTAATCCACCAATTAGTGCAGAGACACCATGGGAATTTACCTCAATTCCGGGCTTCTTTTCTCCAAGGCTCTTTGGGAATCTGTTAGCCCCCACAATTTGCCTTACTGTACTGACCCTCTCTGTAGGGCTTACCGGAACGATAAAACACGCCTAACTGGCAGTTACATTTTTAACTGTTGGGTCTTGTATGAAACCCGGAGGAAGCATTTAAAATCTCCAAATCTATCTATGCAAAGGCCCACCTGCATGCATGATCTCTGAACCGGACTTAATCCTGCAACACTATGGGGAAGCCATGCCAAATTTGTACCAAATCCATCAGTCTCTGACGGCTCCCCCAAATGCGTTCCTCCTGCCTCTTCGTGATCCATTCTAACCATGCCCACATGCACCGGCATTATGCTCACTCTCACCCTCCCACTCTTCCACGTGCATGTGCACTCCACTCATGCACTCACCATCTCCCCTACCCGGACCAACATGCACAAGCCGCGTGGTTTCAACGTCACGGTCCAGTGAGTCAAAGTGCACCGAGACATCCTGCTCGTACACCGGCCATGGAGTTTCCACCACATTAACCCATACCTCTGGCCTGGGTGTGAGTTTGAACGGCGCGCACACCGCACACACACACACAAGCATGCACACACTCCTGCGCAAAGTCCCTGGACAAACCCCAATCTCCTCATTTGTACCATGTTAGTGTATGGTGTCTACGTTCCTCCGTGCAAAATGCTGGCTCCACCTCTCCATCGGGAAACACTGCCGGTTCCTGTTGCAGGGACATGCACACTTGTGGGGTCACGCACACCATGCACACATTTTCACTGCCTTTGCCCCAATCTCTTCTGCCAGGACCTTGCCTTAACTTTTCCTTTAATTTTCTTGCTCAGGTTATAAATCATTGCACTGTTTCATCCCCACCATTCTTTATAAATAAATTTCCTTCCCGATCCGGCTCGATTTTAACTATCTCCCATGGCCCCTGTTTCTTTCTTTACTCGTAATGGCATTGGTTCCAGTGCCCTCTCTACATTAACCCTGGCTTGACCGGTCACTATCACGAACTGCGCATCTCGCACGCATGCCACGTTCACTCTCCCACCAAGTCCTGCCTGCCCAGCCTTTGCCACTGCTTGCCCAGCATCCAATTTTGCCTCAATGCCAGCCTGTTCCACGAGCCTAGCCCCTATCTCAGCCTGTCCCGCATTCATTATCCTGTTCATCTCTGTCATCATCTCCATGAATTGCCTCCTTGGATCTGGCGAAAAAACGACGTCCAACCTGCTTGTACCCACCTGATCCTGTCCGTCTTGGTTAGACATCGCGGTCAACTTAAATTTACACCCTCGCTATGCTCTGTTCACAATTTTGGGGTGCCGCTGATAGCGCCCCAGGTCCAATCTTACTCCTGACGTCAAATATTATGTCAGGGGGGTGCTGAATCCCACTTCTTACACCAAGTGTTATGGGTTTGCCGGCCGGGTCACGAGTAGCTTCTCGGACCCACTTCCTGACCTTTGACCCTGAAGCCGACGAGCCGCAGATAACTCAACGGTTGCTAAGCAACCACAGATGTCATTTGAGATGATTCATTTCATAATGGTCCTCGCGTCCAATTCCCACAGTACCTTCCTGGCAAATGAATCCCCCAGACAGGGAACCGTGCTCTCAATGCCCCACTCCTACAAATCAAGAATGGCCATTTGGAACCAGAAGTGGGATGTTTGCTAGTTTCTGACCACAGCAAAATATCGGGACAAAACACCCCTCTAATATTTACATACTATGTCAAACCAATGGAGTAAGAGACAGTCGGGCAGGTTGGAAACGATCGGTCGTGTTAACAAACAAGCACGTATATACAAGCAATGGAGTGCCACAAAAGAGCGTCTTACCCTGAGCCTACAAGCCCCTTAGACAGTCAACTTATCATGAAACTACAGGCATTGGTGCCCCAGTCACTCCAGGAAATTAGCCAAGTAAGAGGGATAGCTAGAGAGAAGAAGAAGAAGACGGGACTTATTGGCGACCCCTCGTTCATCCGCCATAAGCCCGTGGCCTTACGCTGGTCCCAATGTGAAGGGGGGGGGGAGGCAGAAGAGAGAAGAGAGGGTAATGGTGTGGTGCACCATGGGGAGAGATGCGGGTGAATGCTTCATAATGCAATAGAGGAAATCGTGAATGCGAATTGGTAACCCAGCCTTAAACAAGTCGAGGGGGTAATCATTGAATACTCTGTGTTCCAAATGAACGATTAGGCGTAGGGATAGTAAGAGAAAGATAGTGTCAATCAGTGTGTGTCCACCGGCACATACAGGGAAAGAGCTCCGCGGCTCGCCCAATCGCTCCCAGCTGAGCCTGTCCATGCAAAGGCTCACGTTCATCCAGCTCGCTCCTTGAAGACTCCATCTGGCTCCTGGTGTTATGTGGACACACACAGCACATAGTCCAGGGATTCCCGGACATATAAAGCCCTTCAGCAGATGTGTGCACTCAGGGCCGACCAGCATCCTGGCACAACTTATTGTTCCTTCCCCAATGGTGCACTCCTGTTGTCATGCTGCACTCATTGGTTGAGCCCATGGTCTCTCAGTGCTGGCTCCACACAGGACCAAGCAGCATCCAAGCGCTTTGCTGCAGGTGCTGCGCAGGACCATGTAGCATCCAAGGGCTTCGCTGCAGGTGCTGTGCAGGACCATGTAGCATCCAAGGGCTTCGCTGCAGACACCATGCAGGATCAAGTAGCACTCAAGCGCAATGATGGATCCGATTGGTAATGTGAGTTTTGTAGGTGTAATGTTGGTTTTGTAAAGAGGCACGGAGAAGGAGAGAGAAACTAAGAGAGACGGGGAGATAAGAAGATATATAAATCGAGAGGGGATCTCGAAAAAGAAGAGTTACAAAGGGGGGGTTCGAACTACTACTACTACTACTACTACTACTACTACTACTACGCATGCCCAACTAGGGGACGTAGCGACCCCCATAACTGTCGGTCTTCCGCCTTCTGCCAACATTTACGTGGGCTAAGGCCAAACTCGTTGGCACACTGGCGTAACCAAGAAAGTCTTGGGCGTCCTCGAGGACGGCGCCAGGTTGGATCGGGTCGGTGACCATGGTAAAGATTTGTGGCAAACTCCAAGGAAATATGAGCCGGTACATGCTCATTTAAAACGGCAGATGTGTCCAAACAGAGAATAGCATCTCCTTGCAATATCGAGTGTGATGGGGCCTAGTCTCGTGATCTCACGAATAGTCCTGTTTGAAACTTGCTCAAACCATCGTACCCCAAGGATGTGACATTGACATTGCATGTGGAAAGCTTGCAAAGTGTCTTGGTCCTTTTGCAAAAGAGTCCATGTCTCAGAACTACAGAGGAGAACAGGTAGGACGCATGTTCTGTAAATGCGAAGCTTTGATGGTAAACTAAGTCGGTGCTGTTTCCAGACAGCGTCTAGTTGCCCCATGACAGAGCCAGCCATGCCAATCCATCTACGCACATCAGGGCTACAGTATCCAGATGAATGAATGTTGGAGCCCAGGTCGGTGAAATGGTCCACTGACTCCACAACTACACCAGAGATAGGTACTGGCAGGGGAGAAGGACTAATGGCAACATTTTGTACTGAAGTTTTTTGCCATGAGGGCTTAAGGCCTAAGCTTTGAGCAACCGATTCAAAGCGGTTGAACACACCGGCCAGTAAACAGGGTCTCTCACAAATAGGGCAGCATCATCTGAATAGAGTAGCTCAGTGATGAGTTCTCTACCAACATTAATTCCAAGTTGGTCTGTACACCTTGGCATTATCCAGTCCATGGCGCAGCAGAAGAGGGAGGGAGCAAAAACGCAACCCTGATGAACTCCAGAAGACGTGGGGAAAGGTGATAAGTCGGTGTCCACTCTGATGCGGGCTGTTGTATGTTCATGGATGTTCGGTCAACAGATTCAAATGTGGCCTTGATGTCGATATATGCCACATCTAATGGACGCTGAAATTCCCGATGAAATTCTGCAAGAATACGGAGGGCTAGTGTGGCATCCGTTGTAGACCTGTTTGGAGTGAAACCAGATTGCTGGGGGCGTCTATGTTGTAGCAGGAGGGGGTAAATACGGTTCAAGAGAACATGAGCAAAAAAACCTTCCCAGGGACTGATAGCAGGGTGATCTGGCGATAGCTACTGCAGTTGGAGCGGGGACTTTGCCTTTGTAGATGGGGATTATTATGCCATTTTTCCACTCGGCTGGAACATTCCCAGAATTCCAGACATTTATATCAAAAAATAAAGCCAGTGTAATACATCACAAATTGGAGTCTCTGCACATTTCAGAAGTTCTGCAGTGATGTTGTCACACCCAGCAGCTCGACCATTTTTGAGTTTCCTCACTGTGTGGTGGATCTCAGACAAGGATGAAGGATCCATACGCATAGTGACCTCATTGCCAGCAATGGGTGCCTCTTCCTCCAAGTCGGGGGAGTGTGTACCAGGGGGAAAGTTAAGCACCTGCTCAAAATGTTCTTTCCACCAGTTGAGGGTTTCCTCATTGGTAGGGCAGGGAGTGCCGCTTGCCTTCATGATCGGAATGCTGCTTTTATTTTTATTTGAATTTCGACCAATATGCATGCACTGGATTGACCAGAAGGCAGGTCGAAGGTTGTTTTGATGAATATTGTTACGGTTGTAGGGGTGGATGGAAGAATCTAATAGGGAATATAGCATTGTGTAGAGTTGCTTGATCCGTGGTCGAGTAGAAGGCATCTCAATGTGAGTAAGTAGGGAATGTGTGAGCTTAAGTGTTACGTGTCACCACACGAGGGGTGGTGGGTGTTAATGAGCCGAGGGAGTAAGAATAAGTTCCCCAGTATGTGATTGCCCTCTGTGATTTTTCCCTTTGTATTTATATTTCAAGATCGGCAATAAAGGTGGGGAACGGATTACTGAAACCACAACAAATGGGGAGAAAGCCCCGCCTTTAAAAGTTGACAACAAGCAAAGTCACGCCCCAGGGACGATTGGTGGGCATGACATCAGAAGCTAGCCGAGCAGGAGAGCCATTTGGCATCGGGAGGGATGTACTGCAGAATCCATCAGATGAATCGACATTTGGTCTCATGAGCGTGGGATTTGAACCCTGACGACAACTCTTGATCAGGTCGTGGGATTTGAACACCCCCCCCCCCCCACTCTTTTTGTGTGTTGGATTCAAACTACGATAACTGGTGTTGGGAGAAAAGAACGCTTTGAAAGTTAAATAAATATTTTTTTTCTGAGGAGATTAAATTAAACGCACGCTCGAAATGGCGGATGAGCATGAAATGTCGATGATTATAGTAGATAGTGACCCATTGGAAGGAAGCGAGTCGGGGGAGAGTTGAGTGATAATGAGAGAATTGTCTTCCCCATCTCAAGCGTCGGTCACCCCTCCCCCACGTTGGTGGGAAATGAGACGCGAGGAGCGGGGGCGATGTCCAAACAAGACTTGTTTCATTTATTAATGGAAGAAATTTAAAGAACTAGTACGTGCCCGTACGTGCGTGGACGTACGTGTGTGGACGTACGTGCAAAAATAAAAATAAAAATAATTGTGACGTCAATTGTGATGTCATAGCACCGTGTCCTGTCATTGGTTTGGTAAATAAATGGCCATAACTTGGGAACCGCTTGTCCGATTAATATCAAACCTTGAAAAGGCACATCCTCAGGTCCACAGCAATATACCTGGCAAGTTTGAATTAGATCGGATCAGTGGTTGTCGAGAAACAGCGGTCGCAGACAGACAGACACACAGAGATTGCTAAGATAGATAACAAATGAAATTAAACAAGAAACAAATAAAATGAAGAAACAAAGGAAATAATTGAAAGGACAAGTTAATGGAATGGAGAGTAACATTTAAAAAAAATGAGTGAACAAATGAATGAACAAAGGAATGAAATGAGTGAACAAATGAATAAAATTACGAATGAAATGAATGAAGAAAGGAATGAAATGAAGTAACAAAGTAATGAAATTAACAAAGGAACAAACAAAGGAACAAAGAAAGAAAAGTAACAAAAATGTTTGAACCACTTGCAGGACATGTAGTGGAGGAGAGTTGCAGCAATGGTAGCTTACAGTTGGTGGAGCGGGAGGGTTATCTTGAATTAGGCCGGAGTGAGTCAAGTGCAGGCTTTGAAGAGAGACATGTCCGCATTTGCATCTTGGGCACCAACCGAGACCAAGGTGCCAACACCATCTGGAATGCAGCAGGCACTTTCTCCTTTTACAGCAACTCTGTTCTCAGCTGGAAGCTCTGCAATTTGCTCCACAATCTTTTGCACGGTGTGCACCGCAATGTTCCACAGGATTCCTCACATCCAGTTGCTCGGCTGGGGGAAGTTTGGTCACATGTGGAACCACCGTCATGACCATTGTGGTTGGCTTGTGGCCATCTACATCATGTTGAGCATAAGGAAAGTTGACTGCTACATTGGGTGGCCGGTTTTTCCATCTGCCTTGGCAGTGACGGACGGGGAGCTTGGCACTGCAGGGGAGAGTGGCATTGGCATTGTCTCTTGGCTGATAGTGGAGCTGTTTGCCTGTAAGGACAGTGAGCTTAGCCGTTTTAAGCAAGTTTTGCATCTTTGGATCTATCACGTGCTATTTCTATGATGCAGGCTGGACATTGTCGTGTGGCACCTCTCACCCAGGTCATACCAGATCCGAGTCTCCGAGTCTCCCATCCCATGGAGGTACAACTGTGGTGCGATGGAGAGCAGGGGCTGCACACAAGGGCATCTGCACTGGTTGAGTATACGAGTCCAGGAGTGGTGATTCCAGGAGAGGAAGAGTCAGAACTTGAACCGGAACCAGAATCACAGCCTTTACTGATTCCAGAACCCAGCATTACAGAGGGACCCGATGAAAAAGATCTGCTGATAGAGAGTTTACGCCAAGAGATCAGAGCGTTGAGTACTGATCTGCAGTCATCCAAGAGTGAAACCCAGAAGGTGATGAAAATATGTCGACAGGAAGAAAGTCAGAACTGTAAAAAATGCAAACAGAAAGAAAAGGAGCAGGGGATTCGAGAAGAGAAGCTGGAGCAAGAGCTGCACGAGGCCAAAACACATCTCAAATCACTTCAACTCTCATCGCAGGCAGCCAAGCAGACGAGCGTAACAGCCCAATGTCAGGTGATGGCATTCACGTTAACCATGGTGGCTGTTTGGCTGGCTTTTGTCGATCGTGGATGGAGGAGTGTGGTTGCCGGCGTCCGTGCGTGCCTGGGAGTTATCCTCATGCTGGTTGTGGGTCGGCTGGTCGTGGCCTTGTTTCGCCCTTGGCCTGGTGCGAGATAGTTTTGGCTGGGTCGGCTGGGCTGTAGCAATGTCTGCCTGCATTTTAGCCGTGGCCACAGTTTTTCCTGGAGGAGGATACAGACATCGACTGATAGAGGATGTGAGAACTTCAGGTTTACCCAATCCTGAAGGGGGATACAGGCTTCTGGGGATGGATGAGAGAACTCTAGGCCTGCTGGACCCCGGAGGAGGATGTAGGCATCGAACGGGACAGGATGAGAGAACTCGAGGAATACCGGACCCCGGAGGAGGATGTAGGCTTCTGAGAGTGGATGAGAGAAATTTGGGTCTGCCAGACCCCAGAGGAGGATGTAGGCTTCTGGGAGTGGATGAGAGAAATTTGGGTCGACCGGATCCTGGAGGGGGGTGCAGGCATAGATCCTGCTGCCTCTCGCAAGAAACGTTATAGACACAGTTCTTGTGGCTGATTTGATTCTCTGACACCTCATCGAGGGTATGTTTAAAGTCTACGATTGCGCCAAAACATTAGCTCGGGTGATCCACAAGATTTTGGAGTGATCGACAAATTTAGAAATAAATTAAAAGTTTGGAACCCAGGGAGATTGAAAGCAACGAATCCATAGGGGTGGATTAAAAGGGTGTGAGAAAAACTAGAAGGGGTGGATGACACACTGAGACCCAACCAACCTGTGATGACTTACACTTCAGGTAAAGTTCTTTGATGCTGACTGTCTCAAGGGTTCAGTTTTGCGAGAAATTGGGACATGGGTAATTGGTATGAGAGCGAGTGACAGTGACTCGATGGTCGGTAAAGGGATTGGTTTGGAAACCAAAATTGTCTTGTGGAGTTAATGTTTGCTATGTGTGATGAATTGAATTGTTTTTGGAGAATGAATAATATTTATAACATGTAAGCAGGCCATGGCAGTATCGGAACACGATCACTATTTTTGCATTGCATTGTTTGAGAATTGAATGACAGCGGGGGAGGAAATGAGATGCTGGATTGTGTGGGTGGGGAAAATATGTGGGACCGCATGAATGGATCAAGCTCTGGAGGAGCGGTGACTGCGTCCCCCCCGAGGTAATTTGTCCCTGGCAGCCGGCGGTGTCTGGTAATGGAGACCCGTCGGATGGGGAGGTCTAGTTGAGCGACCAGCGGTAAAGAGACCCCTGGCGACCCGTTTGAGGCTGAGAGAGCCTGGATGTGTGGAGACCGTTCCCGATGGGGCGTACAGCAAAGGAGCTGTTTGGCTGTCAGGGGCCGAATAGTTGAAGGGGGAGGGGGGGTGGAGAAGTCATAAGTCAGTCGACTTGTTTTGGACTGCGGGTACCACAACCAGAAGAGCCCCCGCCATTTTTGTTGTACGGTACCTCCCCTCTGCTCAGTTGAGGATCACACGTGTGTAATAACATTTAAGCCATGGTCTTGCAGGGTAAGAATGAATGATTGATATCGGGTTGATGTATGAGTGTGTGAGGAAGGTTTACTAAATCCATGTCACTAACCGGTACCAGAGAGACAGGGCTCGCGGAAATTTGGATTAGGTAAATTGGAATGGCTTCACAGGCCACATTGGGTAGCGTGGGATCCACCAATGAACGCAGTCTTTAAAAGAGGGTTGTACAAATGTTAAAATACATTTTTGGTTGAGGTTTTGTCCATTATAGTAGGTTTTTGTGATTGTTTTCAGGCATTTTCGACCCGCCC
>CM068955.1:15721300-15733127 GCA_035128595.1 Eptatretus atami
AAATAAAAAGTAGTACCATGTGGTCAGGGCTGGCAGGATGGCCTTGAGGTACGCACATACACCTCTAACCCGTCTGGCCTGGGTTTGAATCCTGACCGAGCTATAAACTGTCATCCTGGTGTTTCATAGGCAGGGTGATTCGTCAACGTGTGTGCCGTCCCTCCGATGGACGTTAAGCTGGGCGTCCTTTCTGTCGGCATGAGTTATTTCGTTGTTTTTCACATTAGTTGGTGTCTTTCTTGGAGTTCACGAAAGAAGACAAATCTTTGGGGCCGGATAAACATCCGACAGTGTTGAAGGAGATGGCAGAGCAGGTGGCCATGTTGTTAACATGGATACCGTCATGCTCGTCTGCTCTGCCAACATGAATCCTTGTCATTGATGTGGTGTAGTCCTTCCTTTGCTCATACAACATGCTAGCCATTCAGATTCTTCACAAGAACAGCCACATCTCTGATCAACCCAGACTTCAACTGGTTCGAAGCATCCAAGGTTTTCCATGCCTTTATGTCTTCCAGAGCGAAAATACTTTAAAACTTTTTATAAATAAATGACGATTCATTAAATCTGGATTTAAAATGGTTGTAAAGTCTCACTTCTGGACCATAGTGTATTCGGCAATTCATGCGGGCCTGTGTGTGTGCCTAGAACCTGTATTTTTATTTTATTTTAATAACATCGCTCCCGAGACAAATTGTCCAACATATTGACATATCCAAGCTTCGGGACAAGCTATGACCCCAATTAATAATTTGTCCATGAAAGCATACAATGCACAATAACTCACCCGATCGTGAACAGACATTTGTTTTGACTGTTTCAGCTAAACCCTGCCTCGGATAGATTGAGGTGCCGGAGCGCATCTCCAGTGCGCTCCCACAACCGCAGGACTACACAATTGCATTATCCTCACCTATTGGATTGAATCACCACTCCGCCGTTGCCATCGTGTGGAATTAGTCTGAGTGTACTCTGATGGCAGAGCGGTGTGTGGTGGCACTTCCTCTCTCTGACAGGTTTCCCAAGCTTCCCCGGGGCCAACTCGAGCCAGGGCGGCATCTCTCAGCCAGGATGGTGTATCTGTTTCGCAGGAGGTACGAGAACGGTCGTCGTCTTGTGGGTTTAACTCCTATTCCCTATACAATGTGCTGTGTTCGTGTTTTGTTGAACGTTCCTTTTTACGGTCTTATTTGCTTCCAATTCGACGAGACTGAAGTAATCCATTTTAAATGATTATCTGGCGTATTATTTCTATACGCCAGAAAGCATGCACAACGTTGCTGCCTGCAATAACCTCCAAGCAACTTGGTCATGGAGGATGACACTGGGATTTCTATGGAGATGGATACACGATCTGATGTAACAGTTTGCACTGTTAAATACTGTTGTTTAAACTAAGCATCCATGACTTTTGCCTCAAGTAACTAGGTCGGGGATGCCATAAATGAAGGGACATGTGAAAATGGCCGAAATCATGAATTCTTCCTATCCCTCTACCCTGACCCCTCCCTCCTCACCCCATCTTGCTCTCCTTCCCTATCCATTCCTACATCACTGCTAACTGCTCCCATTACCCATGTACCCTTTCAGGAAAGAATGTTTCCTGTATTGTTTTTAACTAGAAGCACCCGCTCCCGATAGGAGCAGCCAAAGGGACAGTGGGGGTGGGGGTTTATGTGATTATCCTTATTCAAACTTGTAATTCAAATTACCTCTCACTGCCTAATTAAAAACACACCACTGTACTGGAAAACGTGTGGATGGGAATACTGCACTGTGTAGGGTGGGGACTTGTAATACCCTCTCCCACCTGGAGCGGCACTACATGATCCACATTTACATAGAGAATTTGCATCCCCCCCCCCCCCGCCCCATAGATTACTAATCTAAATGTTAAAACATCTAATCTGCAAAAAAAACTTCAACAATTTATTTTGTTAACAGATAAAATACTATCATTCAGTTAAAGCTATTGTGAAGAAATGGGTCTTCAGTGCACTTTTATAAGCATAAGGGAGGAAAACCACGGATCGTTTGCGGAAAGTTATTCCAAAGGTAAGTGCTGGCATGAGGAAAGGATCTGCCTCCCCCCCCCTCCTCCTAAGAATTGTGCGTCTGGGGTATAACGCGGAAATCAGCATTAGATGAATGAAGGTGTCCAGTCGGATTGTACTGAACAATTAAACTTTTATTCTAGGATGTAACAGAACCATGCAAGGGATGAAACATGAGCAACAACAACTGAAACACAATCCGATCACAACCCGGGAGCCAGTGGAGTGTTTTCAGTATGGGAGTGATGTGGGTTCTTCGAGAGGACAGTGCGCCAATACGTGTAGCAGTATTTTGTATCTTCTGGAGTTGGGCAAATTGTGTTTTCGGAAGCTGATACAACAGGGAGTTACAAAAATCTGGGCGGAATGAAATATGGGCATGAGCAAGTTTCTCTGTTGCAGGACGGGTGAGATATTTACAAATTAAACCTGTTTTGCAATTGGTATGGCACTGGTTTAGAAGTGCTGGAGACGTGATTTGACATTGACATGGTTGAGTCATCCATAACACCAACGTTCCGACAAGCCTTTGAAGAAGTGACCATTGAGTCACCTCTGCTTATATTAGACACATTTATCATGGCTAGTTGCAATTTTGAACCAAACAAAATAAGTTTGGATTTGTCATTGTTCATTTTGAGTGAATTTGAACTCATCTAAGCTCTCACATCCTCAATTCAGGCTTCAAGTCTGCAAAGGTATTCACCACATCATTCTGGCCAGTGGCAAAAGATGCATAAAGCTGGACATCATCAGCATATCAGTGATACTAGATATTGTGATGTTGTTGCACCTGCTTGAGTCCATTCAGATAAAGAGCAAACATCAATGGTCCGCCAACAGATCCTTGTGGAACCCCATAACTCAACAGGACAGGGTCAGATTTCTCATGGTTTACACACTCCAACTGCTAATGCTCACACAAGTAAGACTTGAACCAGTCCAGGGCACAATCGTGAATACCGAGTGATGACGATACATTTACAAGTATACCATGATCAACAATGTTGAATGCTGCCGAAAGGTCTAATAATACCACAGCCATGATCCTTTCGACATCCATCTCATTCAAAATATTAGATAAGTTGGCAAGAAGGACTTTGACACCATAGTTTGTATGATGGGCAGACTGATGATTGTCAAATAAGTCGTTTTCCTGAAGGTATGTCGACGATCTCGAGAAGGCAACACATTTAATAACTTTAGACAGGGAAGGAAGGTTCGAAATTGTAAGATAGCTCTGGAGAGATTCTGGATCAAGTGATGGCTTTTTTTTTAGCAGCAGGTATACATGGGCCAACTTTAGTGCTCTTGGAACGTCTCCACGCTGCGAACTGAAGTTTATGATTTCAGCAATATATGGAGAAATGACAATAGCACATTCTTTTAGAAGCTTTGTCAGGATGGGATCAAGCTCACGATTTTGCTGGAGTATTGCGGATGAGTGACTCGATTTCGTCTCGAGTGGTAGGGTCAAGTACTTGAAGTCCAGATTATGTTTGTGGTGAAAATGTGGAGACATCGGGGGAGAGACTGTTATGGATAGAGTCAATCTTGGAGGCAAAGAACTGGCAAAAAAGCTGTGCAAGAGGTTTGCTGCATACATGAGCAGGAAGTATCGATGACTGTTTGTGATTGAAGAGTTGATTAGCGACATGGAATACTTTTTTGGAGCCATTAGCACAGTCGTTAATCATTTTGTTATAGTATTCATGTTTTGATTTCCGAAGAAGAGAATTAACGTGCTGTTTCTGTTCGCAATACAGTTGACCTATTTCCAACCTGGAGGAACGCCACTTCTTTTCCAGTTGTCTGCATTTTTGTTTCTCACACTTGATTTCATTACTGTAGCAAGGGGTATGCAGACGAATCTTGAGGGATCGAGTCGTGGCTGGTGCATGAGCATCCAACAAGGTGCCGAGAACAGAGTTGTAACGGTTAGCATAGTTATTGACACGGTGGAGAATGCAGTGAAATCATTATTGATTACATCTCCAGCAAACGATACTCTGTCGATTGCCTTAATATCTTGCACACTAAATTGATTAACAAGTGATTGAGGTTTGTGCAAATATATGTGGCAAGAAATTTCAGAATGGTCTGAAATACCTGGAACAACTTGAAGGTCATAAAAAAAATCTTGCTTATCAGAATGGTGTGAAATGAATGCGTCAAGGATGTGACCTCTATCATGGGTTGGTATACAAATATGCTGCGCAAGGCCGTAACCAACTAGCAGGTCGTTGAATCGTTTCGTGTTCGATGCCGTAAGATCATCAAAATTGATATTGTAATCACAAGTGACGCTGGGCTGAAAATGCGCTCATCCAACATGCATTAGAACTCATCAATGTAACTTGAAAAGGATGACTAGGTACCTGGAGGACAGTAAATAATGCCATTGTCCACGTTTGTGCTGTTGGAAGTCATAATAGCTGACCTCAATTCAAAACATTCAAAATCTGAAGGTGGTGTAACAATTATGCTCAATTCATCACAAGAAAGCAGACCAACTCCACCTCCTTGCTTACGTGCCCAAGGAAGGCATTTGAAGGTGTACCCAGAAGGCTTCATGTCAGCAATGGCTCCATCATTGGATGGAGTAATCCATGTTTCACAGATCTCCACAACATGAAAACTGTTGTCCAAAACATAGTCTTGAAATTCTGTGGATTTATTTCGGAGAGATCTTGCATTTAACACGCAAAAAGATAGATGATCATGTATCGGTCGAGAATCGCTGGAAAGCAGAATCAAGTTCTGGTTACATGAGTACCGTGTTGAGGGTTCACTCACAAACTCTGGATGATGAATACCAGCAGCGATAGATGTGGAAAAACCGACCATCACCAAAATTGGGAGACTTTTATTTATTTATTTTTTTCTGGTGGTTGCCACCCTTACCGGCGTCGTATATGCATGCGACAAGATCACTGTTGCTCGTTCCATGTGAAGGGATTGGTTCCCGGAGAAGGTTCAAGGACGAGACCTTGTTACGGAACCTCTGGGGCAGGGCCAAAAGGTCAAACAGCAAAAAATGAAATTTGGGGCACATTTTCAAACATTTGTGTGAAACTTTGTGTATGCAACCAACATTGGGGGACTCGTGAAATATGTAATTTTTTGTTTGTTTTGGATTTGACCCCCGGTTCATGCCTAAGGGGTGGGGACTTGTCGTCACAGGGGTCAAAATAGAAGATTTTTTTGTTTTTTTTTTTAACTCAAAATTTGATATTGGGTCACTCCTGGTGGAAGATTTTTTTCCTTATTTCAACTTTGATTTAAGTGGGAAGCGTGGCGATTTGCAATGGCGTGCCATCGACCTCGCTCTGGTTTAATATATTTTTTGTGATTATAACATAAAAAGTCTTGTACAACCTTTACAAGCTTCACCTGCCTTGTTTAATCCGTAGTGCATTATTTATTTTATTTTTACTCTTGCAGTGCAAGAATCTCATTGATGCTTCACTTTCAAACGGTGCTCTAAATGCTTCTAATGATGTGCTGGAGGGTTGCCCAGTCATAATCTTTGTGAGGTTACAAGACATTTCGGGTCTTGTCTGTGGATTAAATTACAAAATTGCAGTTTTGTGTTGATTTTGAAAATGAGAATGTGATGAGTTGCAAAACAATAAAGGATGCGAGACGCTGCTTGCTGATTCTGATGATCAAACGTCATGTTGATGTGTAACACTTTCAAGCCTCTGGCATTTCTGTAATTAGGATTCTTCTGGGATGTTTCTTTTTTTAAACACTGTGCTATATTAGTGCTGGTTAACCTTTAAACCAAGTAGATAGTTGGAAAAGCTACTATCATGCATTCCATGTGTGTTGGAATTGGTGTGCCCCAAGTTAAGGTGACAGTGAAGATGCCATGAAACTGTTTATTATTAATTGTCATTTTAATTTATTTATCTCAGCACAACCTGGAGACGAGTCCCATTCAACTCTCTGGATCTCAAGACTCGATTTTTCGCTGGGTTTCAATGGATTCGCTCACATTAACAGGGGAGGAAGGTAATGGTAACAGTATAGCTCCCTCACCTGTGGCCTCTGACACTGAGACTGAGGACCTGGGTAATCTGGATGCATTGTGTCATGAGGATCTGATGTGCAAGACCATGCAGATACAACGGAGCCTCAAGAAGTACAGGGACAGGTACATGCAGGTGAGATTTAATAGGGTTTGGGTTGGGGGTGCTTGTAGTGGGGTGAGTCCATGTGCCTCGGCCTTGGGATTCCCATGTGAACTTTTAGCTCGTAATGCTGGGACAACCAGGTTCAAATCTCATCTCCCAATAATTTGTTCTTGTAATTCATGTAAAACCAGACTAATGTCTTCCAATATTGTTGTTTCACCATTAATACATATACAAGCTCGAATATCAGCCTTAGACACAAGCAAAAACTTGTTTGTGTGTGCACAGCCAGAGGTCTTTTCTTTTACCATGATTTAAATACATAATGGGTTGTTTGATTTACTCTGGCCAATGATGGGATAGTTTGTACTTTTCCATTCGGTAGTTGATGAAGTATTGTGGATTTTGTCCTTAAGAAGTGAAAACCTTTGAACTCTGTTGTAGATGATTGGAAAATTGGTTGAAATTATTGGATTGGTGATTTTATTTATTTTTTGACAGATTGTGCTACATACAAAGTAAGCGGTCCTTAAATTGCAGACATTTAAAGGAATTGTTGGGAATTTTGTAGCTTGGCGATGGCACAGAGCACCGGTAGACTGGGTGCTCGAAGCGTGTGAAGCGTGACAGGCCAGCATGAGGGCGACAGTCAGATTGCATTGTTTTGGGAACGGGAGGGGGAGAGATTTGCACAAGTAGCGTGGTGATGGCCACCAGGTATGTGGATCAAAAGTCAAGGTGGACATATTTTTCTGAGACTCCAACATGCAAGTGTTTGTTTCTGTCAACATTTTGATAATGCAATGTCTGGGATGAAGTGTAATGTTTGACTTGCTTGTAAATGAGGCACAGTTTTCACCTCATCTCATGGAGGTGACACATTATCGGTAAAACAAGACCTTGCTTTCCACTCTCCACATTTCCATGTCCTCTTCCCTGCCAGCTCGTATCTCTATACCGAGACCTTCGGAAAGAAAAGGAAAAGGTCCAGGTAAAAGGACTTTGTTAATGTGGGTGATGCATTCTTTGCACACAATATTTGTTTTGATCCCTCCCCTTATTTCAGAATTTTCTGCTTCATCCTTCGATACCGTTGTTTTGTGGTGCCCTCTCTTCCTCCTTCCATCCTCCCCTCATCCCTCATCACCTTCCCCAGTCTGTGTTGAGTCAGAGCCAGGACCGGTCTCTCAGGAGGATCTCTGAACTCCGTGAGGTAGGTATAGTTCCACTTGAGAGTTTCATAGTAACAAACTACAGTTCCACTTTCTAGTGTTTAGTTTTCTTGCTGATAGTAAAATGTCATTAAAACTGTGGTAGTTTATAAAAATGAGGTCTACTACACATCCACACACAATATGTTTGTAATCGTCTTTTTAAATGTTTTATTGAAAAACCACTTTGTAAAATGCAACTTTTCTGCTTTAAATAAATAATATTGATCTTGTTGAAATAATTGCTGCATTCAAAATGGTTTTGTTGACTAACAAAGTGCATTTGTAATGCCTCATCGTGATGGTACCTCCTGCTATATCTGTAAGCTTGCACACCTGTATGTAATCCGTATTGTCTGTTGATGTCTATGCAGGAGCTTCAGTTGGATCATAAAGCAAAGAAGCATCTTCAGGAGGAGTTTGATGCCTCTTTGGAGGAGAAAGACCAGTTAATTGGGGTTCTGTATACCCAGGTATGATTGCATTCTTCAAGACCATCGTTTTTATGTTTATTATGAAAAACATAGTTGTGTAGGTCTGCTTTTGTTTTTGTAATACGCGACTTTCGAAATTACGTAATCCGCCCGAGTCGGCGCACATGTACAGAAACCCCGAGCAACAAAGTCCATCGGCGTGGCCGGACGTATATCATGCGTGCTAGATGAGGATTGTAACAAATGACTCGCATAGCTTCTGAAAGAAGCCAGAAATATCAGAAACTTACCTGCGAGGAAGGGGTGTGCCTCCGCACACCGAAAGATTTGGAAAACTTTCTGATCAACTCACCCAGACAGTTGATGTCTTGCAGCCCGTACTGCAAAAACTCCCGATGACATGGGCCTGTGGAAGGCCTGTGGACAGGCGCGTTCTTGGTATTGGTGATTTATTTAATCGAGTCTGTAATTGGAAAGATGATGCCGTTGTTACCAACGTTCAGGCAGACTTCCCAGGGGTCGACCCTATCTGGTTAAGTGGCTTCTTAACGCCGATGGGAAGGTCATACTTGGGGCTTGTTAATGAACGGGGAAGTTTAAAATGATGATATTTACGATGAGTCATGTTTGGGAGGAGGAGGAGTAGGTGGCGGGGGGGGGGGGGGGGGGGGGGGGGGGGGGGGGGGAGGAGAAGTGGGAATGGGAGCTTTATGGGCTGTGAGTGCCGTTATAAATATATATTGTTTTGTTTGGTTTGGTTCTGGGGCCATAAAGGAAATTATACGATATCTTTGCATCTATCGGTAAAAGAATGTGTGTGTGTGTGTTGGTGTTGTATCCACTGCCTCTGCTAGATTGTAGGAACAGGAAATGATATGAACCAGACTCCTACCATCCACAGATATTTCTTGGTTTCCTATATTCTTGTTGCATTCAGAACCAGAATAGTTATGGTTAACCATTTTGAAATTGCCACTGTTTCATCTAAATGCTGAAAATTATGTTTAAAAGATTATTTGAATCACAGATTAAGATTTCGCGCTAGTAACGGCACGTTAAAAGTGTCTGAACGAGCGAAACCGAGTAAGTGTAAACACACTGCGCATGCGAAAAAGGCCTCGTTTAGCATTCATACATCATTTTGAAAAGTAGTTTGGGACCATCTCTTTTTTTAACGTATATGTGAGGGGAGAGGTATGAATTAAATCAAGTTTGAGAAACTGAAATGAAGGGGGAGTTTATAGGAGAGTGAAAGTATGGCAGGGGAGGGTGAGGCTATTATTGCACAGTTTTCGATGTTTATTTTAAGTGGGAACTGATGGTCGCTGTCATTCCCTCTTGCAGGTGGCTCTGCTGAGGAAGCAGCTGGGCATGTCGGGCCAGGTGGATGTACGACAGGCCCCTGATGGGGAAAACGACCTGTTGGAGCTGGTGCAGACACCCAGTGAGATAGCCCAGGAAGAAAATGCAATCGAAGATGCTCGTCAAAGCAAAACGTGTATGTTACAAATGATAGAAATTCAATAGCTTTGGAAATATAAATATTGGTGGGTCTGGGACCTCCGTTCAATTTTTATGCTTCCGCAGCCGAAGGCACCAGAAGTATTGTTTTTGGTGTGCGTCCGTGCATGCGTAGCATGTTTTCGTTATCAAAATAACTTGTGAACCGCTGAAGGGATTTTGACCAAATTTGGCACGAGTATAGAATGCGACACAAAGATGAGTGCATGGCTCACAAAGTGGGTATGCTGTGGTATGTTTGTGGGAAATTCTACATAAAACTATTATGAGGTATTTAGACAAACATCAATGGTCAGAAATGAAAGTGGACATCTTGGGGACCTGTAGAAACCGGCAATTCATACTCTCCATTTCCCTGTTTTATTTAAGATGAATTAAAGCAACAGAATATGGGTATTGTAACCTTAGAAATGTTACAGTTTGATTGGTAAAATTTATATTTTGCTGTACGTTTCTTATGTGACAGTTATTTTGAGTGTGGTGACTCAGAATGTGAACTTTGGTGTCTCTTTTTATTGTTTGATGTTCTGTCTCCCTGTTCGGGTTTTCTTGGCATCTACCCTATCTGATGAAATAATGGATTCGTACATAACGCTTCGTGTCCACTGCATCGAGAAAAATAAGGAGTCCAGTGTTGATAATGTTTCTTATGATTTTTATTCCAAATCTCCCTTAATTTCTTGGAAATATGACAGAGTCTAACGGCAGAAAAATATAGATCAAAATTATGATCAGAAAAAAAATTCGGACTGCAAGTAATCCCGTCTTGATTTTCGTGTCAGTCCCGTTATGTACGAATCATCATCTCTTGTCGGACGCAAATAACGCTAGCATTAGAAAATGTTGCCGTCTTGCAAACTTCCCCGATTGATGGATATAATAGGCACTTGCAAGCGTGTCAGCACATTTCCATTCGCCGTCGAGCGCAGCGTTTGTCTTCATGTCCGTGTCTTTGCGAGAGCCGTAACGTACGAATCCAGCATGAGGACGCCGAGCCGAATGAGGTGACTCATTTGTCTGATAATTCTTCATTTTAACCAACGCTAAATTTGTTGGTGCTTCGTGAGGATCCGAGAGGTAAGAATTATGTTTTTCTTTTCATGTTTAAAGTGATTTTTTCAAAAGTTCGAAACAAATAGATTCGATTTTAACGTTATTTTTCGCTTACAAGTGTGGCTTTCTTTGCTACTGAACTCGTCTGTGTTTTCTTTGTAATTTATAACATCGGACTCTCTCAAAATGTGTTGTTTTTTTCTTTTTCCTGTCACATATTGAGTCTGTTTAAAAAGGCAGAGTAAAAATTATCTGTTTCTTATCCCAAAATATAATATTTACGTTGTTTTTTTCATCTGATTCCGTACATAACGCTGACGCCAGCTCGAAATTGAACGTGTATTTACAGTGTTGTATATATTCAGTGGTAACTTTAAAACCGGACGTGCTGCGGGTCTAAAAATTTAGATTAGCTATTTTGATACAGCATGAATTAACATTAATGCGGTTGCATTTTCAGTTTCCCTAAACTTTTTTTTTTGCCCTTTGTGTAACAGTAGTGTACTTTGTGAGCCATTCACATTAATTAGTTCGATTTTGGGTTCAAACGGTCAATGGTCATGTGCCCTTTGAAAATCATTTTGCAAATGATAACTTTCTTTATAAGCATCTGATGTTTCCTCTCTTCTACTTATCTCTCTCTTTCTCTCTTGCGCTCTCTCCCATGTGACCTTTAATTTTTAATCTGATCTTTAATTGAGATCAAACGTAACATTGGGTTGACATCTAATGCAGGTTGAGGCAGATCCATAAACGCATCCACGTCACATTCTACTTTGTAGTCATTGACTGCTTTGCTGGTTAAACATTAAATTGTTCCTATTAGTTGCTGATCGACCTAACAATCGATTATGGTTGATACGTGGTTTCTTCCTGCAGTGTACAATTTGATGTGGGTGATGACATGGCTGTTCTTGAAATGAACACTTCTCACCTCCTTCCTGCCAGTGCCTCAGCAGGAGCTGCCAGTTCTGCAACAACGCGTACAAAGGCAGGAGGGCTTGCTGATGCGTTTTCGTTCTGAGATACAAATGCATAAGGAACGTGATGCGCAGTCAACAACTGAGAAGGAGCTGCTCCAAGAGCAGCTTCAGGACCGCTTGCTGGAGGTGGAGAAAATAAAGGCAAGAGATTGAAGACTTCCATCTCTTTGCAAAACATCATCATTTGTATATTACTTTTTGGAAGTTAAATATTTCCTTCTTGATGTTGAAGACTGCAGTTAATGTTCTACAGATTTATTTGAAACTGCATCTGTTTCTTTACAGGAGTTCCATACCATGGAGAAAACGAGACTTATTAATCAGCTGAAAGATGCCAAGAACTTGATTGAGCAGCTGGAACAAGATAAGGTCTGTACAGACTGTAGTGAGGCCTCCGTTACTAGTTCCCAACCCTCTCCTGTCCTGCCCCCC
>CM068955.1:15742320-15754001 GCA_035128595.1 Eptatretus atami
AGCAGCAAGTAGCTTTTTTGAAGGGAAGGCTTGGGTGTGAGGAGGAAAAAATAGAGAAACTGCAGCAGCAGTTGAATCAGAAGAGTTCCCAGCTGGAAGCAAGTTTGCATCTGTGTACTCGAAGCAACGAGGATCTTTCAAAAGTGAAACTACAGCTGACGTGTCTGCAGGATAAACACTCCACTCTCGAGGAACACTGCCAGAAGTTGTCAGCAGAGCCCTCCCCACCTGAAAGAGATATTAATTCAAAGCAACATGACCTTCTGATATCATCATGTTCGTTATTGGAAAAGCGGTTTATGCAGATGGTCAACAATTTTGAACAGGTTTTAAATGATCATTTGTTGAATTTTCTGAAAAAGACCAATATCTGTCATGATGCTTTGAACAAGCTTCACACCATTCTGAGCACAAAAGGAATGGAAACATGCAAGTTGAAGGAACAAGTGAATTCCCTTCTCCAAGAGAATGTAAACCTTCATGGTAAGATTGAGGTACAGCAGGAGCTCCAAATGCAGCTTGTTGAGGTTCAAGCTGATTTAATAGATGAGCGGGAAGCAAAGGACAAACTTGCAAAAGAGCTGCAGAACACAGAGAAGCAGCTGTTGCAGAGATTGGAGAAAAAGGATAAAAACACCTATGTTCACAATTATTTGGACCCTGAACACCCACAAAAATGCAAGATCTTGGAGATTCCAGAAGGAGATGATGTTTGGTCAGAAACCAGTTTGGAACAGCAGTTGCTGACTACCAGGGCCCTTCTAGCTGAGAGAGAAGTTGCTTGGCAGAAGGAACGTAGTGCTCTTGAAGATCAAATGGCAAATGGGGGAGCCACTCGGGTGGCCGAACTTAAGAAAAAAGCCGAAATGAGAATAGCACAGTTGAAAAAGCAGTTGGTGGAGAAAAAACAACTCGTTGAACAAATAGAAACAAAAATGAAATCCAGGGAATGTGAGCTCGAAGAAAAGACTTCTGCATTTGGACTTCTGCAGGATCGAGTGATTTTGCTAGAAAACGACGTTGCTGTAGAGAGATCACAATCGGAAAGTAGGAGAGTAAACTGCGAGAAGCTTTTGGAAGAAGGCAAGCTTCAACAGAAGCAGCTGGAGGAAATGCAGCTGGATAAGGAGACGCTTGAAGCAACCATTGTGGAGCTCCGATGTGTGCCGAATACATCAGAGCATGAGGTTGAATTGGAGAGGAGGCTGAGAGAGCAGGAACAACTTGTGCAGAACTTGACAGAAGGTTCAATGGAAAGGTCTCACTTGGATGCGGAGCTGCAGCCAGCCCTGGAAGAGGTGCAACTCAGATTTGAGGGTGCAGAAAGGGAGAAGACCCAACTGAAGAAAGAGTTGTCACAGCTGAACAAGGACTTGCGGCTGCTGAGGAAAGAGCACGAGGATGAGCTGGCCGAGATGAAGAAGTCTTCTTTTGAGGAGGCTGGATTGATGTTTCGGTATGTTATCTGAAAGGTTTTTAAATTAATTTACTTTAATTATCGTTATTTTTAGCAACTGTCATAGGTACTATAACAGTTTTGATAATTGTTGGATGCACGTATCAGCTTCCGTACCTTCGCTGTATTACTTTCTACCGAATGGACAAAGTTAGCTCAGGTTTGTGTGGCGCTCTTGATGAATCTTATTCTTGTGTCTAGGCAGGAAAGAGAAGACTTGGAGCTGCAGCACAGCTCGGCGCTGAAGAAGCTCGTAAGGGAATTTAACACCAAAATGGCACGGAAGGAGATAGAATTGGAACATAATGTCAAAAACGTTATCGGTAAGCGATCAATTCGGAATTCGATGTGGGATCATGCATGCAGTGAATCATTCAACTTAAAAATTTTCTTTCGCAAATATGAGCCTTCACATTTCCAAGACCGTGAACACCCACCACAACACCCCTTCCCCATCCCAATCCAAGTTCTTTGGGTTGTAATGGGAATATAGTAAAACATTGTCGGATAATTAGTTTCCCTGTACTTTGGTTTTGACCAGCTTTTAGTAAATATTTTTCTTCAACGTATTGAATTGTCGTATTTGTTTGTTTTTAATCCCGTCCCAACTTCTACTGAGTTAATGAATTTTGTGCAATGCTGTATTTTCATTGGTAGTATTTTTGGTGTACCGTGGAACCCTGACATTCGTGGATCCTGAGTAATCACGGTTTATAAAACATGACCTGCTTCTACATTTGCGGCCCCTGTGCTTCGGCTATTCGCGGTTTTTGCGGGCACAAAAACCATCTCCCACCAGCCACGTGCATAAAAAAAGTTTGAAAACGATCACCTCCAGCCAGGCAGAAAGCACCTCGACGTGTGCATAAACCACCCCCACAAACAGTGGTCACACTACGCACCCCTCCTCCATCTACCCACAAACCCCTGCACAGCTACTTATGTGCAGCATGTCCTGGGTCTCATTATTTCTTCTCGTACTGTTGCCTTGCCCGGCTGTGATTCTTCACACTCGTGGACTTTTAGCGCTCATTGTTTTATCATGGGTCCGAAGCGCAAGACTAGTGCAGGAGATGCGTCTGCTCCCAAGAGGCATAAAAAAAAGGTTATGAGCCTGAGCCTGAAAGTGGAACTGCTTGATCAACTATCAAAAGGTGAGAGTGCGGCCTCTGTCGGTAGGCATTATGGCGTGAACGAGTCTACTGTCCATTGCATTAAAAAATACAGAAGGCGATTTGCGAAAGTGTTGCAGCTTGTGCATTAAAATATCACCAAAGTCGGGGACGTCCACATCGAAGCAATGGAGAAGGCATTGAATGTGTGATTGAAGGACAATGCCCAGAAAACCGATAGAGCGAAACCGCGATGTGGAAATCCGTGTTCGGTGTGGGCTTGCTGTACTATAGTTTTTAAGTGATTCTTCACCAATTGAGAGATAGGGCCAAAAATGACATATCGCACGATATCCCAAAAGGTTGTGGACGACTGGAGGGATTATGAAAAAACTTGGTGGATGAGTTGGGTAGTTGACAAGAACAAGCTTATAAGATTTTGGTTAATGTCCAGATGTAGATGTGGCCTGTCAGTGGAATGCAAAACATAAACTATTCAGCCTGGTTGGAGGTATGCGCTCTACCAAGTGCCATTCTAGTTCACATATGAGCTCTCTTCCTTTTCTGCATCCACTTTCTTTCCTCAGATAAGAGTGAGGAAGTTGAGGAGGAGCTATTACAGACACATAATGAAGAACTCCAAACATTGTACATCAAGCTTGAGCAGAAAGATAAGGAGCTTCAAGACGCTTTGCAACGACACGAACAGGCTGTGCAGGTACTTGCCAACAATTCATATGACAGTGCACAGTTTATTCTTGTGGGCATCACATGTGAGAATTTTTAAAGCGATGATTACGTCTTTAAATGCCAATGGAGTCTACCATCAAGGTTTACCACCACTACTACTACCATGCTACCGGCTTCAATTATTCTCACTTTGTGGGATCAGCTAAGAAAATATTTTGGTGCAAGTCTTGCACCAAAAAAAGTAAAGGTGCAAGTCTGGCCAGGTCTCATGTTTGACTGAAGGTGGCAGGAATTTTGACCTTGGTAAGAGTGCTCGCGATACGTCGCCTACACTTCTCAGAATGTGTTTTGGTATGTTTAACATCCTCCAATGCTATAAAATGGTTCCCCAGCTTAAAATGTCCATTCAGTAGACGGCACAATTTGGAATGCAACGCTCTGTTTTCCTGCAAAACACCATTCCAACAGTTTATAATCGGGTCGGAAATCGAACCTAGACGAGACTGCTCAAAGGTAAATGCACTGCACCATTTTGTCAGATTTTATCGGGGCTTATTTTTAGGGACCAAAAGTTTTTTTTTTTTAATTGTATTGGGGAGATTGGGCAGGCCTCACGTTGGTCTCATAGATTGTGTGATGCTCCAATTCTGGATCACTCCTAATGTTTATAATTGTTGCATGGTGTCGCTCCATGTGCAGTAATTGCTTTAAAAAGATACATAGGTACTTCGTGCTCTTTAAAATGCATTTATTCAACCTCAATTACTGCTTTAAACAATCACTAGATGTTCAAAAATGGAAAGGGAGGATGAATGACTAATGTGTTATTATTTGTGGCTACATATTGTCGTGTCCACGCCAAATAAGACCGACACTGGACGGATGGACCGAACTGGCTGTTATCCCTTTGGACTGCGTTCGAACAATGGCGGCGTTGCACGTGCAGGAATCGCAAGAAGCACACAAGGCTCTTAACTCTTTTAAAACCAACGGATTTATTTCCCGAGCAAACAAAATAACCAGGGGATGGTGATCTTGACTGTGGAGATGGTGGGTTGAGGTGGGGAAGAAAGGGGGAACACAGAACCGAGGACAAATAATTATACAATGAGTAATAAAATCTAAAGGCGCTGTCACACCTTGACGATTTAGCCAGCGTATGCCGACTTATGAAAAATTTGTCTAAAAAGCTGGCACACGTTCGAATACGTTATGGGTAAGTTTGTATACGTTAAGAGCACGCTGAAAAACACTGCCATACGTCGTCTACTACGCTGGCTTTCATCGTTGTACTTTGCGGTTGTCCTCAAATTTTAGCATGCATGAAATTTTACGACGTATGCAGCTATGACTCGCACGTTCCGCTATGCTGGCCATAAGTTGTAGGCACGTTATGCGATCGTTGACACATGTCGACACACGTTACTTGTAAGTTACTCATAAGTCGAAACATGTCGAGGTAATGATTAGCGTACCCGAAACTTATTTATAATCTATGAGTAACATGTTGTAGGCACGTTACACAATCGTTGCACACACGTCGAGGCACGTTATGCGATCGTTGACACAATCTCGAGGCACGTTACTTGTAAGTTACTCATAAGTCGAAACACGTCGAGGTAATGCTTAGCGTACCCAAAACTTATTTCTAACCTATGAGTAACGTGCTTTGAACCTATGTGTAAGTACCTCCAACGCATATTGACGTCTTCCGGACGACCACAGAACTTACTGAACGTGTTTCTAATTTACAGCTACCGTATAATGGCGTATTGGCAGCGTTAAAAAAAAAAAAAAACAACAATAACTTCCGATATTTCGTCACGTGCCGTTACGTCACGTCCGATTGCCTCTTCAGTTTGCTCATGTCTTATTCTTAGTTCCTCCTCTGTGAATATTTTCTGTTTGAGGATATTGTCACGTCGACGTCGAAACTTAAGCAAATGTCCGAATATATTTAAAATTCGTGATAAACTAAAAAAAATAATAATATAATAAAAAAAACAACAACAACAACTTCAGATATTTCGTCACGTGCCTTCACGGAGCCAAGGAGAAAAAAAGAAAATGTGCCTTGATGGAGAAAATAAGTTTCGGGTATGCTAAAATTACCTCGACGTGTTTCAACTTATGAGTAACTTACAAGGAACTTGTGTCAACGATCGCATATCGTGCCTACAACTTATTCCCAGCGTAGCGGAACGTGTGAGCCATACGGCGAGTACGTCGTAAAATTTTCAGCATGCTTGAAATTTCACGACGTACGAGACGTACCACGAAATATGACAGCATACTTCATCGTTTTTCAGCGTGCTCTTAACGTATACACAACTTACCCATAACGTATTCGACGTGTGCCAGCTTGGTTCGGCAAATTTTTCATAGGTCGGCATACGCTGGCTAAATCGTCAAGGTGTGACTGCGTGGTTGACACTTTCAATTTTCAGGCGGTTATGATTTAAATCGGCGTGCGGCAGGTTTTTAACAGGCTATGCCACGAGTTCGTCGGCGATACGTTCAGCGCGCTATGCCCAAGTTAAACTATCGTTGGGATAGGTTGTGAACGCCGACAACAGGCTAAGCATTCGTTGGTATAAGTTATCTATAAGACAACGAAACGTTCTGTGCCCGTTACTAATATGTTATGCATACGACCAACACGTTATGAATACGACCAAAACTTAAAAAAAAAAAAATCAAAATTTCAGCGTACGCCAACGTTTTACATACATTTTTATACGTTGCCATTTCTGGCTAAATCGTCAAGGTGTGACAGCGCCTTAAGGTGCCACATACCAGATTCAAGCACAGACAGGGTTGGGGTACAAGAAAACCCGGATGAGCCCTTAGCTGCTGTTGGGCGAGCAGGCGATGAGGCGACGAAGGCACACGACAGGGCAACGAAGGATTACGAGCAGGAACAGGACAAAGGCAGGAACGCGAGAAGGCAGGCAGGCAGGATTGTACCGGCAGAGCAACCATTTCTTCTCCACATCCACCAACTCCCTTGGTGCAATCCCGATTCTCCTCAGGGCTTACACATGACTCTCTTGATCCTGGCTTTTGCGAGAGGTCCTCCAATACTCCACCCTCCAGGGACAACGAAAACTCCGCCCCTCCGGAGGCGACAAAAAGCTTCGCCCCTCTCTCTTCGCTTGGGCCTCACCTCAGGAACCTCCTCCGATGGGACATGCAAGAGGTTATATGTATAGTTGTCTTAACCTTAGTCCCTAACTAATTATCACCACACACCATCCCCTGTCTGGTGCATATTCTAAGAAGACAATTCTTAATATACATTTCTTGACTTGATCACATCGAGATGGGCTAACCACTCGTACACAGTTCATTCGACTCTAATAGTTATATCTGTTCTAAGGCAATGTCTAACCCCCTCCTCCCAACCCCACCCTACCCCCACAAACATTACAATATCTTCCATATGTATAATATATGATGAATAGCCGAGTGTTGGTTTGGGACCTTCGAGTCCTGACTTCAAGCCCCTGCAGACCGTTTGAATTAACACCAGGTGTGGTTGACTCAGCCTGTCATCCTTCCGAGGTTGGCAAAATAAGTACCAGTGTACTGGGGTAATAACCATTTGGGGTAACCTGCATCCGAGAGGTGACCCATCCAGGACTGTACTCCTTGCCAATGATACTGCCTCGGCAGCCCTACGTGCCTTTGTAGCGCAAAAGGAATGGTATTATTATTATTATTATTATCATTATGTGATTAATACATTCCTAATTTTATTTTTACACCACGCATGCGAAGTGAAAAGTGGGGTTCAGTAATTGGTTCACTTCTGTCTGCCTGTCTACAAACATCAGTTTATGATCGATGAACAATTTAAGTTCAAATGCATGTTATATTTAACCCCTGTCTGTCTGTCTGTTTGTGAACAAAAAATCTCAAAAAGTTGTGGATGGATCTGGACGAAGTTTGGTGGAGAGCTTGGGTATGTGATGAGGACTAAATGGTTCGATTTTGGTGACGATCTGCATCCAGATCTGGATCTGAGAATTTTCTAAGTGATTTTTCATCATTGAGAGACGGGGCCAATATCAACATATATCAGGATATCTCAAAAACTTTGGACGGATTCGGACGAAACTTGTTGGGCAAGTTGGAGGTGTAACGAGGAAGAATCTGTTTGATTTTGGTGAAGATCCGAATCCGGATCCGAGAATTTTTAAAGTGATTCTTCACCATTGAGTGATCGACGAAACTTTGTGGACGAGTTGGTTAGGTTACCAGAACGAGCCGATTAGATTTTAGTTCAAGTCCAAATCCAGATCCAGCCTATCAGTGGGATACAAAATGTACAGTAATCAGCCTGGCGGAGGTATGCGCTCTCCCGAGTGCCCTTCTAGTTTGAACATAAATCGGAAAACGAGCCTGTAGTTTGGCTGTACTTCGGCTCTGAATTTGTCCCGATTGCACGTACGCAGAGGAATGAGATTTTTTTCCCCCCCGTCTCTGTGCCTGTCTGGCAGTCAAACGAAATTGAAAATCATTCCAAACAGGAAACGTACTGTTTTTAAGGACATTATAAAGGACCAATACAACAGCCAGGAAGAACTAATGTAACGTGTTAAATAAAGTAGTGTAAAAGATGCTGCATCAACGGCAGTAAACTTCTGAATTTTTTTTTCTTTCCTACAACCCATGAAAGCTTTATTTTATATAAATGGAATTATATACTTGAACACTGTAGAACACAAATCGCCTTGTTGGCACTTCTAAAACGCTTCCGTTTTGCAGGCCTTGGACAAAATGTTACAGCAATTTACGTCATTATTGTCAATCAAATTTGCCGTTTGTAGACGCTGCCCACGTCCTTGTTTCTCAAGACAGTATGGGGTAATGTGTTCCAGGAACTCTCTAGTACTTTGCTTTCTTACTTATTTATTTATTTTGCTTTTATTTACCAAAAAATGGGTACCGATTGAAAGCAAGCACAGACAACAACGAACATGGTGCAAAAGACCTGATGGGTATGGAAACGTATACAATTGATTAACAAATGTCAAAATCCTTTGTTTTTTTAAAATGTTTTTATGAACAACTATAACCACACAATAATTGAGCTGAACAATTTCCATATTAAATGCTTGTGGAAGTTATTGTTCCAAATAGTAACTTCAAGTAGTAGTAAGAGTAGCAACAGTGTCTTTTCCATGGATTAATATGCTGGTTGCATCATGCTTGTGCATTTGTTTGAGGAATTAAAAAAAAAAAAGAAACGCCATTCATGTTCTTGAGCAATTTCTTTAGTAATGGAGGTTGCATTTTTCTGCATTGTGGCAAAACTGAAAAGTTTTGTTGTGCTTCATTTACCTCGGCTTGATTGGAGGGATATTCTTTCTTACTGTACTCACTCCAATGTTTTTAAGCAAGCAGAGTGCATGCCTTATGTACTCGGTGAGCTGCCACACTGAGGATACTGTTTGTTCCCTAGAAGCTAAGTGTGTCATGCTGCTTAGTCTGCCATGCATAAAGGTCAGATGTTTGTTATGAGCTATGCAGTATGTAAAGCTAAAACATCATTCAAAGGAGAGGAAACCGAGAATTAGATGGGTGACCATATTCTGGCAATTTGATCCTGGGTTTTGACCTTTTGACTCGCAGGACCGTGAGGTTGAACTGGGAGCACGCATTGATGAAATGCAAGGCCAGTTACAAGAGCAGGAGTCACAGCTGCAGCATTTTACAGCCGAAGGCATTGCACAGGTACAACTCCCAAACAGTGGAACATTTTTCATGGGGACCCTTGTATGCATTTGTATGTGTCTGTACTTGAGTAGTGTATTTGATGAAAAAAATAAAATATAATGGTGTCTCCCATGGATTAGTAATCCTTTGACTTTTGAAGATCCGTGAAGTGTGTTCGCCATATTTCCACTCTCTTCTTATTTTGGGGTTGCCACTGAGCCCTGCAACTTGTCTTGTTGGAGTTTGCTTGTTGTATTTTGTAATTTCCACTTTATTTCAAGACCTTAGAAATTGAAAACTCTTGCCAACTTACCAATGAATCACTTGTGTATGCCAATGTGCACTCCAAAAGGTGTTGCCTGTGTCTCATGCGATAGGATGCATGCCGGCTTGGTGAAGCACTGCAAAGAGAAAAAGCGAATGAGGTTCAAGTAAGCTTTATTTACAGTTCAGGCAATGTTTAACTGTCATTTTTTTTTTTAAATAAATACTAATATTGAAAGCAATGATGTCAAAAAAATTATTTATATAATATATTATACAATCTACACATTATCATGTACTGAATGATCTGAACTGATGCATTTGGAGGTCCAACCGATGTTTGCGTGAGCTTTGATGAAAAAGATTAATTTATACTAAATTAGTGAGACGTGCTTGCAGACTGCAAGCAGATGCTGGGGTGCATCCTCCGTGCCGACATAATAAATATAAGCTTTGTAAATTTTTGAAGTGGATTGAGGTTGCATTCTGCAATGCGCTAAATAGATCGATAATGAGTGATCAGAATGAGCTCTTTGGTTAATAGTTTTCAGATATAGTAAATATTCGTGTAAATAGGTGAAACGTTCTGAAATAAAACGATTGCGTACATTTTTAATGGGTTCCTAAGCAATGCCAAGAGACTGCCTTTATGAGTTAGTCGAAGACAAACATTTAGGGCTGGAACTTGTATACCGGAGTCAAAACAGAGGGATTTTCATATTATTGAAGCTGTTCTTACGATGCATGTCGTTAACAGCCAATTTAAGTTATCATTGTGTTCAGTGCATCTTCCCTTTTTGATACATTGATTGAATTATAATTGGCAGCAATTGTGTAATAGACTGCGAGAGAGATATTTAATCTGTCGAGTCTGGATTCCATTCTTGATCCGATGATAAATGCGGTGCAGTATCATTCATTTGGCATGCTTTCAAGAGATGATGTAATGAAGAAGCCATACCTGTTTATGATTGTTTATGGCTTCCTACAATTGGATACCATCTATAAAGAAGAATGTTTACTATTTCCTACCATTGGACACGATTGGACACACATCTGGGGCCGATGCTCAAACCTGACAGATCTTTCCATACAGGTTGTCACTGACAAACCAGACATGATCTGCTTCACAGAAATCTTCCTCCTTCAAGACGTCTCTGACTCACTAATATCTCTCCCTGGTTACTCCCTCCTCCGGTACGACAGACCTGATCCTCGTCCTGGCGGCGGAGTTTCTCTCTTCATCAAAAACTCCATTCCTCACTCTTAATGCACTGCCCTCACACACCAACATCCCCAGGAATAACTCTGGCTACAGCTTCCATTCCATTCCTACCTCATGTTTATGTGTGTTGGACCGTCCACCAAACAGTGATGACTCCATAACACGTCAATCACTGAAAACGCAGACCAACTTCTATCCTCTCATCCCAACTCTCTCTTCCTCATATCTGGTGACTTCATTTGCCATCATGCCAGTTGGCTAGGTATGGGTACCTCTCTCACCTGTCATGGCTCTTCAGCAAAAGACTTATGCGACTCATTGGGACTGACTCAATCGGTCAACTTCCCGACACGGATCACAACCAATGGTACTCCATCTCTTCTGGATCTGATTTTGACAAATTTCCCTGAAAATATCTGTTCTTCCTCCGCTCCAATCGGTTCTTCTGACCACGTGCTTGTCAAAGTGGACATCTCTCTGGCTGTTATCAGAGAACCACCTCAGTGCCGTCGAGTCTGGCATTTTACTCAGACTGACTGGCAGGGTCTTCAAGCAGCCATCAAACTTCTAGACTGGTCTCCCATCTGTAATTTCTCCGACATCAACTCATCCTGGGAATTCTTTCAAAGAAATTTGCTCTCTGTCATGCACAGATTTATCCCCTCTTGTCTTCAGTTGTCCTACCCTTCCTCCCACCCTTCGTTCACTGAAGCTTGTGGTGAGGCAGTTCTCCTGAAACAACTTGCCTTCGCCTCATGGAATGCAAATCCAACTGAAGGCAATCTCAGTTCCTTCCACAAAGCTCGGAACAAGTGTGTATCTACCCTCAGGAGAACCAGGAAATATCACCTTTCTAATCTTTTCTTAAGTCTGGTTTCAGACCAGGTCACTCTACCCTGGATATGTTGCTTCTGCTCTCCCAACAATGGATGGAGGTCCTCAATTCCGGACATAAAATCAGAGCCACTTATCTAGACATATCGTGTGCTTTTGACACAGTCTGGCACCCTGCTCTGCTCACTAAACTCTCTTCCTATGGTATCCAAGGCCATCTCCACTCATGGCTTGCAGACTTCCTCTCCTGTCGCAGCCAACATGTGGCTCTAAATGGAGTTCTCTCATCCCCTCTTCCTGTCGAGGCTGGAGTTCCTCAAGGCAGCGTTCTGGGCCCTGTTGTTTTTTTGGTTTTCATCAATGATCTCTCCGACTCTCT
>CM068955.1:15772229-15774729 GCA_035128595.1 Eptatretus atami
TTTCTACCACAGGTGCAAACAGATGAATCAATACGTGTACAACGGGATCACTCCGGCGCCTCATGAGATCAGTCCGGGACAAGAGGAGGGATCTGTGGAGAACAACGCCTGCGTGCTCCACCATGACAACGCCCCTGCTCAAAGTGTCCTGAGCATCCGACAGTTTCTGGCGGAGAGAACGTGCCAACTCTGGAGCAACCCCGTATTTGCCAGACTTGGCCCCTTGTGATTTTTTCCTATTCCCGAAGCTCAAGGGGGTGATCAAAGGGACCCGATTTCCTGATGTGGAGGCCATCAAAAGGGCCGTGACGACGGAGCTCCAGAGGATTCCAGAAGAAGCCTTCCAGGGGTGCATCGAAGCGTGGAAGAAGAGGATGGAACAAGTGTGTGAGACTGCAGGAAAACTATTTTGAAGGGACAAGCTGTGATTTCAATATATGTTTGAATAAAATTCTGTGATTGTCAGTCCCATTACCTTTTAGAAGGACCTCGTACCTTCTGCCATAAAATCTCTCATTCTTACATAGGCCCAGAAATGTAAAACTTGCATCTTTAATGGAATTTAACAAAAAAGTAACATTACCGTTTAACTATACACATGAACAATGTTCATAATCCATCCATTGGGACGCCGTACTCTGTGGCAAAGCGTTGGTGCTGCTAAGCAGTCTCTCTTTGGCCACTGGGTACAATCCTGGAACGGGTCACCACTCCAACACAGTATACCAGCAAGCTGGTACTATTATTTGCCGACCTCTGGAAGGATGACAGGCAGAGTCAATCCCACCTGGTTATTAATTGAAAGCAGCCAAGTGGGGATTTGAACTCAGGTCCGAGGATCACAAGCCGCCCCCCCCCCCACCCTAACATTAAGCCAACAACATGATGACGACGATCGATGTAACGTCCAAACAATGTGGTCAGTACGCCTCAGCTTTTACCGTGATTTCTGGTTTTACCCAAACGGGCATGTGGGGTGGGCGAGCTCCCTTGACCCTCTGTAGCTCCTCTTTTCTCTTATTTGTGGAAATTGCCTTCCAGAGCAGTGAAATCACTCTCTACCCCCTGGTCTTGAAGCAGTGGGCGCATCACCACCTTATATCACCCCCCCCCAATCTCTACCCATGATCTCTCCCCCCAAATTCTAATCATACCTAAACCCAAACCTCATTCCTGCTGATTACAGTTTCCTCTCCTCCTTTCTCCTGCTTTTTCCTGTTTGTGGTGGCATTCCTTTGCTTGGGTCGAACTGCAAACCCCCACTGTCAGTACAGTCTTATTGTCAGTTCCGCTCTTCCATACTGGAAGTGCTGGATATCTTTTAAAATTGAACAGAGGGCAGCGAAACATCCACACTTCTGCGCAGGAACGGCAAAACAATAAGAGCATAACGAATCAAAAACCATTCATAGAATCGTTGATAACCCACATTTCTCTACAGCAAGCAAAATGTCGCGGGATACAATCAAAGATGGACTTTGCCATTGTTGAACGACATCCCTTCGTATTACTTGGGAAAGCAATGAGTTAAAAATACCGCCATCCAAATAAAGCCCCGCCTCCGCCCCCCCCCTGACATCAAAGGTCTCAACAGGGTGTGTTTACTACTCTCAGGATTTATTATTAGCGGTGTTCCCTGGGCACATTGGAGACAGTGTTTGTAATTTGGCCTTCTGTCCTGTCTGTCTGTTCTGTTTTTCCCAAAGGACAGAACTTTTTTTTTTTTATGTTTTTGAACAATTTGAGCTTTTGTGCATCATAATTTTCTAGCAAGCCATTTATTATGAGATTGTGAAGAACACAAATAATTAAAATTGTAGCAATTTTTTAAATGTGTCGTTTTCGTCATTAATTTTTGTTTCCGTAGCAAAGCGGACGTATGATGGGCTTTGCAATTTTTAGATGCTTTCTAGTTTGTTCTTGAACGAGTACGCTTAACAGCTTGCTATTGGAATGTAGTCGCTTTTAAGTTTTTTGTGTAGGAACATTCATCAAGCACCGGTTAGAGCTTTGTAGTAGTTCTGCCATCACATTTTGTCGCATTTGTTTATTCATTTGGATGATCCCCCGCGGCGGCCTGTTTGCTTTTTGATACAGGATGTTTTGTTCCATGTATTTGAATCTGCTCATGCACCAGTTTGTCGGTGTTCTCATCCTCTGGATTTTCACCTCTGAGTAGCTGTGCCTTCACATCGATCATCATTTACTAAGTAACGTGCCCAAGTAAAATTATATATAATAATAATTTTAATAAATAAATATTCAAACCGCGAGAAACAAACAAAGATCACATAGCAGGCCCATTTCTTCGCTCTCGCGCTGCCCGTACGTGCGTGGCCCGGAAATTCAGCATATTATTACGCAGTTACGATTATTCGCAGATTTTAGTTTTAATACGCAATTATTTCATTAGCTGCCAACGTTAAAAATTTATTTTTTTTTTTATTTTTTTTAATTTTTTTTTTTTTTTTTTTTTTTTTTTTTTTTTTTTTTTTTTTTT
>CM068955.1:15779729-15796071 GCA_035128595.1 Eptatretus atami
AGTTTCCTCTCCTCCTTTCTCCTCTTTTCCTGTTTGTGCATTCCTTTGCTTGGGTCGAACTGCAACCCCACTGTCAGTACAGTCTTTATTGTCAGTTCGCTCTTCCATACTGGAATGCTATCTTTTTAAAATTGACAGAGGCAGCGAAACATCCACACTTCTCCAGGATACGGCAAACAATAAAGAGCATAACGAATCAAAAACCATTCAAGATCGTGTAACCCACATTTCTCTACAGCAAGCAAAATGTCGGGATACAATCAAAGATGGACTTTGCCATTGTTGTAACGACATCCCTTCGTATTACTTGGGAAAGCAATGAGTTAAAAATACCCCATCCAAATAAGCCCCCTTCCCCCCCCCCCCCTGACATCAAAGGCTCAACAGGGTGTGTTTACTACTCTCAGGATTTATTTATTAGCCTGTTCCCTGCACATTGGAGACATGTTTGTAATTGCTTCTGTCTGTCTGTCTGTCTGTTTCCAGGACAGAACTTTTTTTTTTTTTTTTTGAACAATTTGAGCTTTTGTCATCAAATTTTCTACAAGCATTTATTATGAGATTGTGAAGAACACAAATGAATAAAATGTACAATTTTTTAAATGTGTCGTTTTCATTAATTTTTGTTTCAGTACAAAGCGGACGTAGATGGGCTTTGCATTTTTAGATGCTTTCTAGTTTTGTTCTGAACGAGTCGTAACAGCTTCCTATTGAATGTAGTCCTTTAAGTTTTTGTGTAGAACATTCCATCAAGCACCGGTTAGAGCTTTGTAGTACGTTCTGCCATCACATTTTGTCCATTTGTTTATTCATTTGGATGAGCTGCCTGTTTGCTTTTTGGATACAGGGATGTTTTGTTCCAATGTATTTTGAATCTGCTTCCATGCACAGTTCCTGTCGGTGTTCTCATCCTCTGGATTTTCACCTCATGAGTAGCTGTGCCTTCACTCGATCATCATTTACTAGTACGTGCCCGTAAAAAATATATATATAATAATAATTTAATAAATAAATATTCAAACCGCGAGAAACAAACAACAATCACACAGGCCATTTCTTCGCTCTCGCGTGCCCGTACGTGCGTGGCCCGGAAATTCGCATATTATTCGCATTTAGTTTTTAATACCCAATTATCCAATTAGCGCAACGTATTTTACCTTTTCGCAATGTCGTGGCAAGGAAAAACAAAAAGAGAAGAGAAGAGAGAAAAAAATTTACTTCCTGGTTCGGAGCATACCAGCACTCTGATGTTACCGAAATTTATGCACCGTCTAATATGAAAACGATTATAATTGGGGCATTGTGTTTATCTATAAATGCGCATAAGAAATCGAGAAATTATTAGAATACACGAAGTCATCATTATCCGGAAGCCCGTACGTTGTAACCCGTAATGGGGAACGCGGCTGAGGTCCCTTCCCATCGGCCACGCCCACGCAACAACGTGTCTTGTCATTGGTTTGGTAAATAAATGGCCATAACTTGGGAAGCACTTGACCGATTAATATCAACCTTGAAAGGGCACATCCTCAGGTCCCAGCAATATATCTGGCAAGTTTCAATGATCGGACCAGCGGTTGTCGAGAAACAGCGGTCACAGACACACACACACACACACACACACACACAACACACACACACACACACACACACACACACACACACACACACAACAATTGCTGGAATTATAGATAGATGTTATCTACACACCTTCTAGTCACTCTACTCATGATAGATGCTGGATACAGCTAATGGTGTCAGATAACAACAAAGGGATTGCAAATTGGTGATGTGTTCATTAATTTATCTATCTATAATTCCAGCAATCTCTGTGTGTGTGTGTGTCTGTCTGTCTGTCTGCGACCGCCGTTTCTCGACGACCGCCGGTCCGATCTGATTGAAACTTGCCAGGAATATTGCCGGGGACCCGCTGATGTGCCTTTTCAAGGTTTGATATTAATCGGACAAGCGGTTCCCAAGGTACGGCCATTTATCTGTCGACCAATGACAAGACACGGTGCTATGACATCACGAATGACGTCACAATTAATGTTTATTTATTATTTATTATTTTTATTTTATTTGCACGATTGACGGTCCCAATCTGATTGAAACTTGCCAGGAATATTGCTGGGGACCCGCTGATGCGCCTTTTCAAGGTTTGATATTAATCGGACAAGCGGTTCCCAAGTTACGGCCATTTATCTGTCGACCAATGACAAGACACGGTGCTATGACATACCGAATGACGTCCAAATTAATGTTTATTTATTTATTTTTTTTTATTTTTTTTGCACGATTGACGTCCGATCTGATTGAAACTTGCCAGGAATATTGCTGGGGACCCACGGATGTGCCTTTTCGAGTTTTGATATTAATCGGACGAGCAGTTCCCAAGTTACGGCCATTTATCTGTCGACCAATATCTGCGAGAGAGGGGGACGGGAGAGGGGGGATGAGAGTGGGGCGAGAGAGGAGGGGGAGAGAGGAAGGGCGAGACTAGGGGGGATAGAGGGGGGTCAAGAGAGGGGGGCGAAGAGGAGGGACGGGAGAGGGGGGTGAGTGGGGGCGAGGAGGAAGGGCGAGACTAGGGGAGAGAGGGGGAGAGAGGAAGGGTGAGACTAGGGGGAGAGAGGGGGGCAGAGAATGGGGGAGATGAGGGGGGGCAAGAGGGGGGAGAGAGAGGAAGGGCGAGACTAGGGGGAGAGAGAGGGGGCGAGAAGAGGGCTGCACATACTGGCACTCACCTACGGGCACGCACCTACGGGCCCGTACTAGTTTATTTTAATTCCACAATCTGCTATTACTAGTCCATTAACCAGTTTGTTTGAGCTTGTGGCCCTTGTAGCATATCAAACCATTAAAATGGTGTTGCATTACCCGGTGTGAGAAACGGGAACATCATTTGGAGGAGTCCATTTAACCTTTTGAATTCTGAGCTCCTTGGATTTTCGGCTACTCCACCCTGGGCTTCCTGAAGAAAAATCGGGCACATGGTGGTTTGAATAGCGGCCGGTAAAACGGCCGCTAGGGTTAAAAAAGGGTTAAGGATTTGACCTCGGTGTAAGAACGTTACATTGAATTTGCTTGTATTCTAAGTACGATGTTCTAATGCCGTTCAGGTGCAGTATATTGGTTTGTGTGATAAAATCGGCCGATTATGTTATTAGTCCCGTACAGGTTTCACTGGAGGAGACTATAGGTTTGCTCTCCATCCGTCCCTCCATCCCACCTGTGGTTTTCAGACTTTTTTTTTTCCTCATACCCTTTAACATATTCAACTTAAACTTGGTACATGGCTTTATTATGATGTTACAGAACAAGTTTTGAGTTCCAGGCATTTTGTCAATTTTTCAGTGTGATACCCTTTTTAAACTCAGAAAATATCACCTCGGTAGGGGACATGTATTGCAAAGCAATTCTCACTCTTGTTTATTTGGGTTTTTTGTTTTGTCTTCTCTGCCAGCACTGAACGCTGTTTGAATTAGAGGAGAGAGTTATATGGTGAGTTTTATTTTCCCCTCCCCCTATCATTCGGCTTTATATACAAGGTGGTACAAAACGTATCGAATAAACTTGGTAACTTTATAATCCTGGGTATACCGTTGACACACGATTCACTGACCCACTTGCTTCAAAGCTTTCCTTGATCGATTTTATCATCTTTGGCAATATTCTATTGTTTGTTTGATTGATTTTAACTGGTGACATACATCTCATTTTCGTTTGCATATCAATTTGATGGTACTCATGCGCTTAGAGTGATCATTAAGATCCATGACGTCTGTCTGCCACGTTTACTCGGCTACATAAACATCAAAGTCGGAACGTTTGAGAGAATAATTATTTCAAAAATGTTCCCAAGTTTATGAGGTACCTTTTGATCACTCTGTGGAGTACATTTGTACCACAACTTTCTTTGTATATTCTGTACGTTTAATGGACTTGAAAGATTCGTACGTGTCTATTGCAGGTGAAAGAATAACGGGATTGCCCATCAGGCGGATGACGAATTCTGGGACAGGAAATGCCCAAGAAAAAGCAGCTATGCAGAGGAATAAGCCAAAGGAAATAATAGTTTGTATTTGAAAAATACTGTATAATCTTGCATGGGTTTGACATTTCTCTTTGCACTTGATTTGATCCATCTTTATTTTCTGTGCAATATACTCGATTAGTTTGGGGAGTTCAGGGGGTTTGACGCCATTGACACTTCCAGGCAAAGTCGGTGTGCCTTGTTTCGATCCGCATCGCACGCACGAGCGTTCTTCGTTCACTCCACACTAATCAGAGCATCCGAGTCCTCGTGTCTTGCCCCATCCATCAGGGGTTCGGCTCGATGACAAACTGGTGCCCGTTTCAGAAGCTGCGGTGCTCGGTGTTACACTGTCATTGTTTTTATTCCTCCTTTATTTGAAATTCTGGTGTCACTTTTTATTATTCTCAAGGAAGCAGTTATTGCACCTTTTAGTCCCAAAAATGTGCTGCTATTTAAAAAACAAAAACAAATGTAATATAAATGCTAACGGTATGGTTTTTGGTTCTCTCATTGTGATCGTCTGCTGTTGCCTTATGGTGTTTCACTTTGGTAAATATAATAAACAAACATTGATGTTAAATCTAGACTGAACAGACAATCGGGCACTGAATATGTTGTAGTTTTAAAAAATCTAGAGTTCATTTGTTTTCTCCTTTATAACAAGAACAGGGTGAAAGGGAGGTGGGAAGGAGATTTTAAGCTGGCAGGGAAAAAAGAAAATGACCACGTGTCGACGAAGTGAACAAAGTACAGCATTTGCATTTAAATAGTTAAAATGCATAGACAGTTTGAATACATTCGTATTTTTTTCTACCCTGCAATTATGTATAGTATTTTGGAGTAAAATGAACAACATGATAAATTTATTATGTTTGACCAAAGGAGTTGTTTTCTTTTATCAAAGAGCGAGGATAGTCATGGAAAACCACCTGCTTTAAGACACGAGATTGGAAAATGATTCTCAGAGCAGTCGGTGAAACTCGTCTCCGTGCAATGGTTAAACGCACTTGTAGGTGGTCTCTTCTGTGGTACCTCCATACATGGTCAGTAACCCCGAGTGGACCCTGAGGATTGAAAGAACACAGCAGTGCCATCTTCATAACCATGGTGTTTTAAAATAGTTGCATCAGTCACAACCAGGTGATCTTAACCTCCAATACATGGTGTTCTACATTACATAGTGCCACCTGCTCGTGCTGCACCAGGTGTCAGTTTGGAATACCTGAGTCAAATACATACTTGTTATATAATTATTATAAGGGAAACGAGGCATGGTGGTTAAGCACTATGGATACAGAACCAAACTATAGTCTCAAGCAGCAAAAGCCTGTTGGTGCTTCGGGTGCTACATTTTACTTTATACTCTGCACTTTGCATAGTCTTATTCCTGGAAATTCATACTATCTGTCTTGTATGAGTTGTACAAGTGGTTGTTTGTTGCTGAATTCTTCAGATATTGGTGAGTGTTCTGCTTCCAGGAATGGATGTGATCTCGCATGACAGTGTTGTGCATATTCCACATCTTTGAACTTAAAATCTTCAGGCTGGGAGAGCTTCTCCATTTCCTTCAACAGGACATTCTTATTGGATTTATCTTATTCGTGTGCAGCCTGTGGCTGCATCGTTTTCTGGGGGCACTGCTTTTGTTGTTGAATTCTTCAGATATTGGTCAGTGTTCTCCTACCAGGAATGGATGTGATCTCGCATGACAGTGTTGTGCATATTCCACATCTTTGAACTTAAAATCCTCAGACTGGGAGAGCTTCTCCATTTCTTTCAACAGGACATTCTTATTGGATTTATTTTATTTGTGTGGAGCCTATGGCTGCATCATTTTCTGGGGGTGCTGCTGTGCTGCTGATGGTACCTTCATACATGGTCAGTCACTGTTACCTGCACGCTGGTACTCATTCTGCTGATCTCAGAAGGATGACAGTCAACCCTACGTGATGTTGCTTCAATGGCCCGACAGGGGCTTCAACTCATGACCTCTAGAATCTTAAGCCAACACCAAGCCTCTTCTTGGATGAAACCGCAACATATTGTGAAAGCAGAGTTTGTTTGTATTTGACCACACTGTTTGATAGGTGGACGGAGGTTATGTTTTTTGGTTTTTTTACCTTTGTCTGTCTGTGAGCAGCAGGATATCTCAAGTTGTGGATGGATTCGGATGAAACTTGGTGGACAGGTTGGGTGTGTGACGAGGACGAATTGATTCGATATTTGTAGAGATCGGGATCTGAGAATGTTTTAATTTATTTACCTCCGCCACCGAAGGTGGAAGGAGATTGTTTTCACCCCTGTCTGTCTATATGTTTGTTTGTGTGCAGGATATCTCAAAAAGTTGACGGATTTTGATGAAATTTGGTGGACACATTGGGTGTCTGACAAGGAAGAATTGATTCAGTTTTGGTGAACATCCGGATCCAGATCTGATAATTTTTTAAGTGATTCTTCACCATTGAGAGATTGGGCTAAACTGATATATCTCACGATATCTCAAAAAGTTGTGGACGGATTCAGATGAAGCTTGGTGGAAAGGTTGGGTGTGTGATGAGGATTAATTGATTTGATTTTGGTGAAGATCCGAATCCGGATACAAGAGTTTTTAAATTTTCAAAGTGATTCTTCATTCACCATTGAGAGATGGGGCAAAAACGACATGTAGCATGATATTTCAAAAATGTATTGGGCCCGATATGTTCTTGTGGGTCGGGCATTACGTGGCGGAGGTTTGCGCTCCACCGAGTGCCCTTCTAGTTTTTTTAAAGCGATTCTTCATTGAGAAATGGGGCCAAAAACATTATATAACACGATATTTTCAATAAAGTAGTGGACGGGTTGGGAAGGTTTAGATTTTGAGCAAGGTGATTAGATTTTGGTTTGGGCCCGGATGCAGATCAGGCCTATAAGTGGGATACAAAACAAACTTCAGCCTGGTGGAGATATGTGTTCTACCAACTGCTGTTGTAGTTCATATTATGGATTGCAACCATTACATTCACATTGAATCTGCATCAAACTTTTAAAGTGATAAGGCTTATGGAATTACATGCACGACAGGCATCACGAGACTGGGTGGACTTTCACAAGAATCTCAAAGGACATTGGCAGAAAATGAACAATTTTTGTTTTCTTCATTGCAAGGTCTGCTTGGAAGTGTCAGTCTCTGTCTGTCTGTCTGTCTGTCTCTCTCTCTCTCTCTTCTCTCTCCTCTCTCTCTCTCTCTCATCTCTCTCTCCTCTCTCTCTCTCTCTCTCTTCTCTCTCTCTCTCTCCCCCCCTCTCTCTCTCTTCGCCCCTCTTCTCTCTCTCGCCCCTCTCTCTCTCTCTGCCCCCTCTCTCTCGCCCCCTCGTCTTTTCCTCTCTCTCTCTCGCCCCCCTCTCTTTTCCTCTCTCTCTCTCTCACCCCCCTCTTTTTCCTCCCTCTCCTCTCGCCCTCTCTTTCCTCTCTCCTCTCTCTCTCGCCTTTCTCTCCTCCTTTTCCTCTCTCTCGCCTTTCTCTCTCTCTTTTCCTCTCTCTCTCGCCCTCTCTCTCTCCACCCTCTCTCTCTCCCCCTCTCTTTTCCTCTCTCTCTCTCTCTCTCTCTCTCTCTCTCTCTCTCATCTCTTCTCTCTCTCTCTCTCCCCCCTTCCTCTTTCTCTCTCTCTCTCTCTCTCTCTCTCTCTCTCTCTCTCTCTCTCTCTCTCTCTCTCTCTCTCTCTCTCTCATCTCTCTCCTCTCTCTCTCTCCTCTCTCTCTCTCTCTCTCTCCTCCCGCCCCCCTCTCTCTCTCTCTCTCGCCCTCTCTCTCCTTCTCTCTCTCTTCTCTCTCTCTCTCTCTCTCTCCCTCTCCTCTCTCTCGCCTCCTCTCTCTCTCTCTTTCTCTCTCTCTCTCTCTCTCTCTCTCTCTCTCTCTCTCTCTCTCTCTTCTCTCTCTCTCTCTCGCCCCTCTCTTTTCCTCTCTCCTCTCGGCCCCCTCTCTTTCTTTCTTCTCTCTCTCTCTCTCATCCTCTCTCGCCCCTCCCTCTCTTTGCCTCTCTCTCTCTCTCCTCTCCCTCGCTCCTCTCTCTCGTCTCCTCTCTCTCTCTCTCTCTCGCCTCTCCTCTCTCTCCTCTCCCTCTCTCTCCCCCTTTCTCTCTCTCCCCCCCCTCTCCTCTCTCCCTCTCTCCCTCCCCTCCCTCTCTCTCTCTCCCCTCTCTTTCCCCTCTCTCTCCCCCTCTCTCTCTCTCCCCCCTCTCTCCTCTCTCTCCTCTCCCCCTCTCCTTCTCTCCTCTCCCCTTCTCTTTCTTTCTTTTTCTCTTCTTCTCTCCCTCTCTCTCTCTCCTCTCCCCCCACTCTCTCTCTCTCTCCCTCTCTCTCAACCCTTTCATCTCCCCTCCCCTCCTCTCTCTCTCTCTACCCGCATCTCTCTCTCGTCGCTCTCTCTCTCGCCCCCTCTCTCTCCCCCTCTCTCGCCCCTCTCTTTTCCTCTCTCTCTCTCGCCTCCTTCTCTTTTCCTCCCCTCTCTCCCCGCCCCTCCTCTCTCTCTCTCGCCCTCTCTTTTCCTCTCATCTCTCCTCGCCCCTCTCTTTTTCCTCTCTCTCTCTCTCCTCGCCCGCCTCTCTCTCTCTCTCTCGCCCCCTCTCTTTTCCTCTCTCTCTCCTCGCCCCCCTCTCTTTCCCTCTCGTCTCTCTCTCCTCGCCTTTATCTCCTTTTCTCCTCTCTCTCTCCGCCCCTCTCTTCTCTCTCTCTCGCTCCCGCTCGCCCTCCTCTCTCTCTCTTCTCGTTCTCCTCCGTCGATCTCTCTCTTCTCTCTCGCCCCCTCTCCCCTTCATCTCTCCCCTCTCTCTCTCTCGCCTCTTCTTTTTCCCTCTCTCTCTCTCCGCCCCTCTCTCCTCTCTCTCGCCTCTCTTCTCCTCCTCTCTCCCTCTCCTCGCCCCCTCCTTTTTCCCCTCCCTCTCTCCTCTCTCTTTCCTCGCTCCCTCTCTTTTCCGTCTCTCCTCTCTCCTCGGCCCCTCCTTTTTCCTCTCTTCCCCCTCCCCTCTCTGCTCTCTCCCCTCTCTCTCTCTCGCCCCCTCCTCCTCTCTCGTCCTGCCCTCTACCTCTCTCGCCCCCTCTTCGCTCTCTCTCTCTCTCCTCCCCGCTCCTCCTGCCCTCTCTCTCTTCTCCTCGCCCCCTTCTCTCCTTCCTCTGCCCCTCCTCTCTCTCCCTCGCCCTCTCTTTTCCCTCTCTCTCTCTCTGCCCCCCTCTCCCTCCTCTTTTCCCTCTCTCTCCTCATCTGCCCCCTCTCTTTTCCTCTCTCTTCTTTTCCTCTCTCTCGCCTCTCTCCTCCTTGCCTCTCTCTCTCTTCCTCTTTCTCCTCGCGGCCCTCCTTCTCTCGCCCTCTCTCTCCGCCTCTCTCTCTCTCGTCTACTCGCCCCTTCTCTTCTCTCCTCGCCTCCCCTCTCTCTCTCTCTCCTGCCCCCCTTCCTCTTTTCCTCTCTCTCTCCTCGCCCCTCTCTTTTCCTCTCTCTCGCCCCTCTCTTCCTCTCTCTCCTCCGCTCCTCTCTTTCTCTCTCTCTCTCTCGCCCCTCTCTTTTCCTCTCTCTCTCCTCGCCCTCTTTTTCTCTCTCTCTCTCCCCTTCTCGCCCTCTCTCGCGCTCTTCTCTCTTCTCTCCTCTCGCCCCTCTCTCTCTCTCTCTTCGCCCCCTCTCCTTTTCTCTCTCCTCCTCTCTCTCTCTCTCCCCTCTCTCTTTTCCTTCTCTCTGCCCCTCTCTTTTCCTTTCCTTCTCTGCCCCCTCTCTCTTTTCCTTCTCTCTCCCTCTCTTTCCTCTCTCTCTCTCGCCCACTCCCTCTCTCCTCTCACCCATCTCTTTTCCTCTCTCTCTCTCGCCCCTCTTTCCTCTCTCCTCGCCCTCCTTTCCTTCTCTCTCTCTGCCCCCTCTCTCTCTCTCTCGCCCGCCCTCTCTTCTCTCTTCCTCTCCTCTCCTCGCCCCCGCTCTCTTCCTCTCTCTCTCTCTCGCCCTCTCCCTTTTCCTCTTCTCCTCACGCCCCCTCTCTTTTTCCTCTCTCTCTCTCGCCTCTCCCTCCTTTTCCTCTCTATCTCTCTCGCTATCTCCTCTTGTTCCTCTCTTCTCTCTTCTCTCTCTCTCGCCCATCATTTTCCTCCTCTTCCCTCCCTCCTCTCCTCCCTCTCTCGCCTCTCTCTTTCTTTCCTCCTTCTTCCTTCTGCCCCCTCTCTTTTCTCTTCTTCCTCCCTCTCCCCCTCTCTTTTCCTCTCTCTCTCTCGCCCCTTCTTTTTCTCTCTCTCTCCTGCCTCTCCCCTCTCTCCTCTCTCTCTCCCTCGCTCTCTCTCTCTCCAGGCCGCATCTCTCTCTCTCGCTCTCTCTCTCTTCCTCGCCCCTCTCTCTCTCTCGCCCTCTTCTTCCTCTCGCCTTTTCTCTCTCTCCTCCCCCTCTCTTTTTTCTCTCCTCTCTCTCTCTCTCTCCTTCGCCCCCTCTCTTTTCTCTCTCTCCTCTCTCTCTCCGCCCTCTCTTTCCTCTCTCCATCCCTTCGCCCCCTCTCTTTTCCTCTCGTCTCCGTCCCCTTCTTTTCTCCCTCTCTCTCTCTCTCCCTCGCGTTCCGCCCCTGCTCTTCTCTCTCTCCCATCGCCCCCCTCTCTCGTCTCTCTCTCTCGTCCCCCTCTCTCCTCTTCGCCCCGTCTCTCTTTCTCTCCTCTCTCGCCTCTCTTCTCTCTCTCGCTCTCTCTCCTCTCCCCCTCTCTCTCTTCTGCTCTCTCTCTCTCTTCTCTCTCTCTCTCGTTCTCATCGCTCGCCCTCTCTTTTTTCCTCTCTCCCATCCCTCTCCCCTCGCCCCTCTCCTTTTCTCCTCTCTGCTCTCGCCCCCCTCTCTCTCTCTCTCTCTCTCCTTCTCTCTCTCCTCTGCTCTCTTCGCCTCTCTCCCTCTTCTTTCCCTCCTCCTCTCGCTCCTCCTCTCCCTGACTTCTTTTCCTCTCTCTCCTCCCTCTCCTTCGCCCCTCCTCTTTTTCTCTCTCTCCACTCTCTCCGCCACCCATCGTCTTTTCCTCTCCTCTGCCCCTCTCTTCCTCTCTCCTCGTCTCCCCTCCCCTCTCTCTCTCTCGTGCCCCCCCTCTCTCTCCTTCCGCACCTCCCTCTTTTCCTCTCTCTCTCCTCTCACCTCGCCCCCCTCTCTCTTCTCTCTCTCTCTCCGCCCTCTCTTTCGCTCTCCTACTTCTCCGCTCGCCCCTCTCTTTTCCTCTCTTCTCCGCCTTTTCCTCTCTCTCTTTCTCCCTCTCTCTCTCCCGCCCCTCTCTCTCTCCTCCCTCTCTCTCTCTCTCGCCCCCTCTCTCTCTCGCCCTTCTCTCTCTCTCGCCCCCTCTCTTTTCCTCTCTCTCTCTCCTCGCCCCCCTCTCTTTTCCTCTCTCTCCTCTCCTCGCCTCGCCTCCTCTCTTTCTCTCTCTCGCCCCCTCTCCTTTCCCTCTCTCTCTTCCTCCTCTCTCTCTCGCCCACGCTCCTTTTCCTCTCTCTCTCGCCCCCTCTTCTTTTCCTCTCTCTCTCTCGCCCCCCCTCTCTTTCTCTCTTCTCCTCTCTCTCTCTCTCCTCGCCCTCTCTTTTTCCCTTCTCTCGCATCCCCTCTCTCTCCTTCTTCGCTTCTCTCCCCCCCCCTCTCTCTCTCTCCTCCGCCCCCTCTCTTTTCTCTCTCTCTCCTCGCCCCCCTCTCTTTTCCTCTCTCTCTCTCCCCCCCTCTCTTTTCCTCTCTCTCTCTCCGCCCTCCTCTCTTTTCTCTCTCTCTCTCCTCTTCGTCCTTTCTCCCTCTTTTTTCCTTCTCCTCCTCGCCCCTCCCCTCCTCTCCTCTCCCCCTCTCTCTCTCGCCCCTCTCTCTCTCTCTCTCCTCCCCCTCTCTCTCTCCCCCTCTCTTTTCCTCTCTCTCTCCTCTCTTCCCTCTCCCCCCTCTCTTTCTCTCTTCCTCTCTCTCTCTCTCTCCTCTCTCCTCTCCCTCTCTCTCTCTCTCTCTCTCTTGCCCCCCTCCTCCTCTTTCCTCTCTCTCTCTTCTCGCCCTTTCCTCTCCCCTCTCTTTTCCTCTCTCTCTCTGCTCCCTCTCTTTTTCCTTCTTCTCTCCTCCCCCCCCTCTCTTTTCCTCTCTCTCCTCTCGCCCCCTCTCTTTTCCTCTCTCTCTCGCTCTCTTTTCCTCTCCTCCTATCCTCCCCCCGTCCCTCTCTTTTCCCTCTCTCCTCTCTCACTCTTCTCTCTCTTCTCTCCTCGTCCTCTCCTCTCTCTCTCTCTCTCCCCCCTCTCTTTCCTCTCTCTCTCTCGCTCCCCTTCTTTTCCTCTCTTCTCTCCCTCTCCTCGCTCCCCTCCTTTTTTCCTCTCTTCTCTCCTTCTCTCCCCCTCTCTTTTCCCTTCTCTCTCTCTCTCCCTCCTCTTCTCTCTCCCCCTCTCTCTCTCTCTCTTCTCTCTCTCCCCCTCTATTTCTCTCTCTCCTCTCGTCCCTCTCTCCCTCCCTCTCTCGCCCCCTCTCTTTTCCTCTCTCTCTCGCCCTCCTCTCTCTTTCCTCCTCTTCTCTCCTCTCTTCTCCTCCTCTTCTCTCTCTCTCTCCGCCCTCTCTTTTCCTCTCTCTCTCTCGCCCCTCTCTTTTTCTCTCTCTCTCTCGCCCCCTCTCTTTTTCTCTCTCTCTCGCCCTCTCTTTTCCTCTCTCTCTCGCCCCCTCTCTCCTTCTCTCTCCTCTCCTCTCTCCTCCCCCTCCTTCCTCTCCTCTCTCTCTCGCCCCTCTCTCTCTCTCTCTCGCCCCTCTCTCTCTCGCCCCTTCTCTCTCTCTTCCCCCTCTCTTTTCCTCTCTCTCCTCTCTCCCCTCTCTTCTCTTCCTCCTCTCTCTCTCTCTCTCGCCCCTCTCTTTTCCTCTCTCCTCTCTCTCTCTCCCCCCCCTCTCGTTTTCCCTCTCTCTCTCTCTGCCCCCTCTCTTTTCCTCTCTCTCTCTCGCTCTCCCTCTTTTCCTCTCCTCCCCTCGCCCTCTCTCTCTCTCTCCTCTCGCGCCCCTCTCTCTCTCTCTCTCCTCTCTCTCCTCGCCTCCCCTCTCCTCCTCTCTCCTCTCTCTCTCTCCCTCCTCCTCTCCTCGCCCCCTCTCTCTCTCTCTCTCCTCTCTCGCCCCTCTCTCTCTCTCTGCCCCCTTCTCTCTCCGCCTCCTTCTCTCCCCCCTCTCTCTCTCTCTCGCCCCCTTCCTCTCTCTTTTTCCTTCTCTCTCCTCGCCCCCTCTCTTTTCCTCTCTCCTCTCGCCCCCCTCTTTTTCCTCTCTCTCTCTTCTCCTCCCCCTCTCTTTTCCTCTCTCTCTCCCTCTCTCCCCCCTCTCTTTCCCCTCTCTCTCTCTCCCCTCCCTCTCTTTTTCTCTCTCTCGCCCCTCCTCTTTTTCCTCTCTCTCCTCTCCCTCCCTCTCTCTCTCTCTCTCTCTCTTCTCTCGCCCCCCCTCTCTCTCTCTCTCGCCCCCCTCTCTTTCCTCTCTCTCTCCGCCCCCTCTCTTTTCCTCTCTCTCCCCCCCCTCTCTTTCCTCTCTCTCTCTCGCTCTCCTCCCTCTCCTCTTTTCCTCTCTCTCTCTCGCCCATTCTCTTTTCCTCTCTCTCTCTCACCCCCCTCTCTTTTCCTCTCTCTCTCTCCCCCTCTCTTTCCTCCTCTCTCTCTCTCTCGCCCCCTCTCTTTTCCCTCTCTTCTCGCCTCCTCTCTCTCTCTCTCCTCTCTCTCTCTCTCTCTCTCGCCCCCCCTTCTCTCTCCTCTCTCTCGCCCCCTCTCTTTTCCTCTCCTCTCTTCTCGCCCCTCTCTTTTCCTCCTCTCTCTCTCGCCCCCTCTCTTTTCCTCTCTCTCTCTCCCCTCTCTCTCTTCCCTCTCTTCGCCCCCTTTCTCTCTCTCTCTCTCCCGCCCCCCTCTCTTCTCTCCCCTCTCTCTCTCTCTCTCCCCCTCTCTTCCCCCCTCTCCTTTCCTCTTCTCTTCTCTCTCTCTCTCTTCCTCTCTCTCTCCCTCTCTCTCTCTCTCTCTCGCCCCTCTCTTCTTTTCTCTTCTCCTCCTCCCTCCTCTCTTTTCCTCTCTCTCTCTCGCTCCCTCTCTTTTCCTCTCTCTCTCCTCCGCTCCCCTCTCTTTTCTCTCTCTCTCTCTCTCTCGCCCCTCTCTTTTCCTCTTCTCTCTCGCCCCTCTCTTTTCTCTCTCTCCTCCTCTCTCTCTCTCTCCCCCCCTCTTTCTCTCCTCTCCTCTCTCTCTCTCTCTCCCCCTCTCTTTCCTCTCTCTCTCTCGTCTCTCCCCTCTCTTTTCCTCTCTTCTCGCCCCCCTCTCTTTCCTTCCTCCTCTCTCTCCGCCCCTCTCTCTTTTCCTCTCTCTCTCTCTCTCCGCCCCCCTCTCTTCCTCTCTCTCCTCGCCCTCCCTTCTCCCCTCTCTCTCTCTCTCGCCTCCCTCTTCTCTCTCGCCCCCTCTCTCTCTCGCCCCTCTCTCTCTCGCCCCCTCTCCTTCTCTCTCTTGCCCCTCCTCTTTCCTCTCTCTCTCTCGCCCCCTCTCTTTTCTCTCTTCTCTCCCCCTCTCTTTTTCTCTCTCTCTCTCCACCCCCTCCTTTTTTCCTCTCTCTCTCTCTCTTCTCTCTCTTCTCTCTCTCTCTCTCTCTCTCGCCCCCTCTCTTTTCCTCTCTCTCTCGCTCCCTCTCTTTTCCTCTCTCTCTCGCTCCCTCTCTTTTTCCTCTCTCTCTCTCGCTCCCTCTCTTTTCCCTCTCTCTCTCGCTCCCCTCTCTTTTCCTCTCTCTCTCTCGCTCCCCTCTCTTTTCCTCTCTCTCTCTCGCTCCCCTCTCTTTCCTCTCTCTCTCTCGCCCCCTCTCTTTTCCTCTCTCTCTCTCCTCTCTCTCTCTCGCCCCCTCTCTTTTCCTCTCTCTCTCGCCCCCTCTCTTTTCCTCTCTCTCTCTCTCTCTCGCCCCCTCCCCCTCTCTCTCTCTCTCTCTCTCGCCCCCCTCTCTCTCTCTCTCCCTCTCTCTCGCCCTCCCTCTCTCTTCTCTCTCTCTTGCCCACACACACCACACTCTCTCTCTCTCCCTTCTCTCCCTCTCTCTCTCATCTTCTCTCTTCTCACAACAACTCTCTCTGTCTCTCCCTCTCAATCACACACACAGCTTCGGGGACGTTTCATCACTTCCTGGGATACCCTGGATACAGACTATATCACAACAATGGTAAGGCATTTCCTCCTCCCCATGGATGCCAACCGATAGGGATTGTCTGTGCTCTATCCTTTTAAATGCTGAATGCCAAGCAAGGAAACAACATGGACCATTTTTTAAGTCTGTGGTATGACTTGGCTGTGGTTTGAACAACGGACGTTCTAACCATTACACCATGGAGTCTGGTTTGACTTTTTGTGCAATTGTGATAAACTGACGTAGTTGTGGATTTTGAACATCGTGAGCCAAGGGTCTAAAGGTGAACACTAAATAGCCAAATCCACTTATTTTATCCAGTGGTGTTGGCTGTTTATTGGGTAGGTGACAAGACATTACATTGCTCTCCATCCCCTGGCAAACCTGAAAATGATCTCCCCAGTATCACGGAGCAGTTCCCCATCCACGTTCCACCAGGCAGGCCACTCGGCTCTCTGCTCACTTGAAGATTCTTCAACATTTCCATCACTGGTGGCTGCATTCCTCTTTACAACTTTCACTCGCACAGCTCTCGTTATAAATGTCTCCACCAATGGTGATTCAAGCTGCGGGAAAGCACCACGGCAAACAATTTAAATGTTGTTTTGTTTTCTTTAATATTGGAGATTAGGCTCAGAAACTAAGCTTGCATATGTATTGTACATGAAGCAAAAAGCTATGAGAAACTTCTTTTCACACCGGTTTTCCAGGAAAAGTTGCAATTACTGTACTTCCTTTGTCAGGATACCGAAGGATTAACCATGCCATTTCAACTTTATGTATTGTGGAGAAATATTTTTGTGCGGTTGTGATACATTTTACGTGAAGTTAGGGTTGTTAGGGTGTTATCATTTTACTTGTGTCATTTTTGTGAGCCATGAAATGGTCTTTACAGTTTCTTGACAAAATCAAATTGGTACTTGTGGCTGATGGGATTGACAAGCTCATGAACATCCTAGTGTCAGACCCAGATCAGCTCATCAAATTGGTATATCCTGCTTGTTACTGTGGTCATGTTCTCGACTCTCTTTGATCACCTTCACATGACTTCCAAGTGTAATAGGTCTCTCTGCTCTGTATGATACATGAAGTTTTGCCAGTGCAGCAACTACCAAGGTGTGAGTTTTAAAAGAACAAAGGTGAGGTAATAGCATCTCGGGCTGGCAGGTAATAGCATCGAGAGAGAGGAAAAGAGAGGGGGGCAAGAGAGAGA